>JAOPHQ010005745.1:0-131240 GCA_030340625.1 Merluccius polli | reverse complement strand
GGTCATTGATCAGTGATTGATTAAAAACGATATGACGTATCAAAACGTGGAATAGTACACCAAATACACAACACTTGTGTCTACTGTTTAAAGGTTAAATTGAGTTTCTAGGTGAAAGTATGCCGGAGCAGCAGACAGCAGTAGGCAGTACAAAAAGTCTTCGTTTTTTTACCTCCTCCCATTCATTCTCTATGGGACATTTTCCGATGTTTTTCGCGACTTACGTCGCGAAAAATTCGTATTATTTTAAGACATTCAATAGCACACCGATCCCGATGAAGACGCACATTTTGATATATCATTTGTCCTACAACTCTTCGAGTTGTAGGACTAGTAGCGAATCAAAATTAGTCCGGAAGAGGAATAATAATAATAATAATAATAAGAAAAAATCCACAGTATAACAATAGTGCTCGGTGCTTCGCACCGAGCACTGGTCCCCACAGCTTTAGCTGTAGGGGACCAGTGCTCGGTGCGATGGCACCGTGGCACTAATAATAAGAAATAAATCCACAGTATAACAATAGTGCTCGGTGCTTCGCACCGAGCACTGGTCCCCACAGCTTTAGCTGTAGGGGACCAGTGCTCGGTGCGATGGCACCGTGGCACTAATAAGAAAAAATCCACAGTATAACAATAGTGCTCGGTGCTTCGCACCGAGCACTGGTCCCCACAGCTTTAGCTGTAGGGGACCAGTGCTCGGTGCGATGGCACCGTGGCACTAATAATAAGAAAAAAATCCACGGGATAACAAGAGTGCTCGGTGCTTCGCACCGAGCACTGGTCCCCACAGCTTTAGCTGTAGGGGACCAGTGCTCGGTGCGATGGCACCGTGGCACTAATAAGAAAAAATCCACAGTATAACAATAGTGCTCGGTGCTTCGCACCGAGCACTGGTCCCCACAGCTTTAGCTGTAGGGGACCAGTGCTCGGTGCGATGGCACCGTGGCACTAATAATAAGAAAAAAATCCACGGTATAACAATAGTGCTCGGTGCTTCGCACCGAGCACTGGTCCCCACAGCTTTAGCTGTAGGGGACCAGTGCTCGGTGCGATGGCACCGTGGCACTAATAATAAGAAAAAAATCCACGGGATAACAAGAGTGCTCGGTGCTTCGCACCCGAGCACTGGTCCCCACAGCTTTAGCTGTAGGGGACCAGTGCTCGGTGCGATGGCACCGTGGCACTAATAATAAGAATTAAATCCACAGTATAACAATAGTGCTCGGTGCTTCGCACCGAGCACTGGTCCCCACAGCTTTAGCTGTAGGGGACCAGTGCTCGGTGCGATGGCACCGTGGCACTAATAAGAATTAAATCCACAGTATAACAATAGTGCTCGGTGCTTCGCACCGAGCACTGGTCCCCACAGCTTTAGCTGTAGGGGACCAGTGCTCGGTGCGATGGCACCGTGGCACTAATAATAATAATAAGAAAAAATCCACGGTATAACAATAGTGCTCGGTGCGATGGCACCGTGGCACTAACTAGAAAATTCCCTCGGGGGAAATTTTGAAAGTGCCACGGGGGCGACTGCCCGAGTGTGTACATTATGTAATATGTAGTAACATTATGATATTATATACAAGGAGCACACCTACAACAAACGTTCCTTTTTGAAGTACTTATTTATACAGCAACCTATGCCCTTTCAACCTCATTATGTGGGAAACAAAGTTACAAAAAAATTATGAAAAGGGTTGCAGGCAGAGCAAGGCAAGGCATATTTATTTGTATAACGCATTTCATACACATGGCAATTCAATGTTTTGCTTGACACAAAAACAATAAAAATGAAAATATGGAAGCATACACAATTTTAGCAATAATAAAAATAAGATGAAAAACATATATACATGGAACACCAACAGCAAAGAGGCAGTTTAAAAGTAGATGAGAAAATAAAGACATAAAAACAATGTGCATTAACTGCATAAAGCATCTAAAAAGAGTTTGGTCTTTTGCTTAAAAAATGGTGATAGTTGGGGCGTTTTTGATGGTCTCTGGAAGCTGTTTCCAGAGATGGACACCATAGTGGCTAAAAGCTGCTTCACCCTGCTTTGTTCCGACGGTCGGTTTCAGTAGTAGTTGTTTATGTTGTGATCTAAGGCACCTTGTTTGGGAACACCGTTTAAACATCTCATGTATGTAGTTTGGCCCAACCCCCTTCAAAGACTTAAAAACAAGCACAAGTGCTTTAAAATTCAATTAAATTTTATTTGTAGAGCGCCAATTCATCAGGGCACTTTTCAAATGGAGCATGTCTAGACCGAACTCCTTATAACATTTACAAAGACCCAACAGTACCACCATGAGCAAGCACTTGGCGACGGGGGCAAGGAAAAACTGCCTGTTAAAAGGCAGAAACCTTGGACAGACCCTTCGGCTCTAGGTGGGTGGTCATCTGCCTTGACCAGTTGGGGTGAGAGAGAGAGAGAGAGAGAGAGCGAGAGAGAGTGAGAGCGCAACTACACCAAAACACTAATGAAAAATCAATTCTGTGGCTAATTGGGAGCCAGTGCAGGGACTTTAAGATTAGGGTGATGTGCTCTCTCCTTTTTGTTTCAGTGAGGACCCTGGCTGCACTGTTCTGTATCATTTGAAGTGATTTCAACCTGTGAAAAGCATATTGCAATAATCAATCCTACTAGTGACGAAAGCATGTATGATTTTTTCCAGATCGTCTTTTTTGACATATATCCTCCGAGTTTGTTAATATTTTTAAGATGGAAGTATGCTGATTTATGCTGAAGTTCTATAAGTTGAGTTCTTCTTTATAAGTTGACCAAGCAGCAGCATGTAAAGGTTAAATAATAATGGACCCAATATTGAGCCCTGGGGAACTCCACACGTCAAAGATGTTGATATTGAAGAACAGTTTTCAATTATAACAGAGAAGCTCCTGTCCAGTAGGTAGGATTTTAGCCACCTGATAACACCAGTGAAGCCAACCCAGAGAGTAGAGTTAAGCGAGAGGGCAGTGATGATCTTCCATGTTGTCTGCAAATACACACACACAAAAAAAACATCTGTAAGACACCGATATGAATCAAGTCAAATTAAAGTAATCAAGATACAGTACAGTTTTGTACTCATGGGTAAATGTCTCTTACTTTTCTTCTGCTGACTTGCCGTCCTGATATTTGGTCCTCGTCTTCCAAGATCTGTTGTCATCCTCCCTAAAATATTTAAGATATTGTTCAGTAACAGTACGCATTTATTCACACAGGTGCAGACACACCCTACTTTGACCATTGACAGGAAATCAACAACAATTCAGGGTTAAATGTTTCTTACTTGTCATCTGTTGGGGTTGCTGTCTTTAGCTGTGGTCCTCTGGAGGTCTTCTTCCTGGATCTGTTGTCACCCTCTCTAGATTAATAAAGCACAAGTTAGTTAAATCAAATCTTGCTTGATCATTTGATCACACTACAGTCAGTAAAACACATTGGAAAGTGTTTCTCACTCATCATCTGATGGGATGTTTTATCCTCTGTGGAGTCCTCGGGAAATCGGCTGTGGTCCTCTTGCATTCTTCTGCCTGGATCTTTTGTCACTCTAACAGGAACATGAAAGGCAAAGGCATTAATCAGTTACAGGTTTCAAAGCATTGTGTAAACATTTGATCACAAACTGAAAAAATAAAATTGCAGTGAATGAACAAAATAATGAAATATCCCTCCCTTGTTGTTGTTGAGTTGTTGTTACTGGTGAGAGTCCCCTGCTGGAGGTCTTCTTCCTGGATCAGCTGTCATCTTCGGCATCTGCAGCTTCATTGTTATAGCAGACATGCAGGCATACATGGCAGGAGGAGGTGTGGCATTAGTACAAGGCATTAAATACCTGAGTATTCATAAAGACAAAAATAAGTTATTACAACAGACAATATTACAGTGGTTTTGTCACACAGTGGTAAAGACTACTTACTTGTCTGCTGGGTAGCACTGTCCTCAGCTGCGGTCCTCTGGAGGTCTTCCTTCTCGGTCTGTGGTCATCGTTGCTTGATAGACAAACATCATTAAGTTGAGTTACTTTGCATATTAATCGTTTTAAAGGAGAGAGAAAGAGAGACTTACTTTGTGATGGAGGAGGTTGCACCAGCAGCTTGGTCTGCATCTTCACAGTGGGAACTTACATCATCCACTTGAAAGAAAAAGAAAAATTCAATTGGTCTAGTGCAAGTTGGTAAACATTAACTTCATGTTTCACATCAAACTTAATCTTGTGTTTCCCTTTACCTGGTCCTCGACCCTCCTCCACTGCTGTCCCTATTCAGTCTGCCTCTTCTAGCTGTGAGGAAAGCTGCTGCAGCTGCAGCTTCCCGTCTTGAGCTCCCTGTCTTACATTTTAATACACTGGCACTGTCCTTATCATCTCAATGTCTAAGATATAGCTGACCCCATATAAATAAATAGTTGAATAAATAGATACATTCATACATAAATAGATATATAAATAGATACATTAATATATACAGACTTGAACTTGATTAGAATGATCATCATCATATGACCTGACAATTTCCAGCCAACACATAACACCATGATTAGTGTGTAGAGTAACTTAAAGTTGGTTGACACACTTAACAATTACAATTAAGACAGCATGCACCCATGGAGCCTGCTCGATGGGAACATGCTTAGACACATGTATATGATTATAATAATTACAAAAGATTTACACAAACCATGAAACGAAATGCACCCAGATATATACAAGTGAGTAGATCTGACACACAGACTAAATGCACCAAGAATGATGACAGCATGATTTGTGATCAATAAGTAAATAAATACATAAATAGTATAAATGCACCCAATGTGCAATCACAGCATATGTGATTGATAAATAGATAAATAAATAACATGAAATAAATAAAGTTAAAATGCACACACTGTGCAATCACAGCATGATTTGTGACTGTAAATAAATACATGAATAGTATAAATAGATAGAACATGCACCCAGAGATTTTTTTTTTCATATAGACATGATATGCACCCAGAATGACGACAGCATTGTTGTGTTAAAAATAACATATTTGCACCCAGAGACAGCCATTTTTTTGTACCCAGAGCCAGTAGTGAAATCAAAGCCAGCACTTGGCTGGAAGAAATAACATGAAATAAAGTTAAAACGCACCCAATGTGCAATTACAGCATGATTTGTGATTGATAAATAAACAACATGAAATAAATCAAGTTAAAATGCACCCACTGTGCAATCACAGCATGATTTGTGATTGTAAATAAATACATGAATAGTATAAATAGATAGAACATGCACCCAGAGATTTTTTTTCCCAGATAGACATGATATGCACCCAGAATGACGACAGCAATTGTTGTGTTAATAGTAACATATTTGCACCCAGAGACAGACATTTTTTTGTACCCAGAGCCAGTAGTCAAATAAAAGCCAGCACTTGGCTGGAATAAATAACATTAAAATAAAGTTAACACGCACCCAATGTGTAATCACAGCATGATTTGTGATTGATAAATTGATGAATAAATAACATGAAATAAATACATTTAAAATGCACCACGTGCAATCACAGCATATGTGATTGATTAATAAATAAAATTGAATAAATAGTTACAATGCACCCAATGTGCAATCACAGCATGATTTGTGATACATTTGAGATAAATAAATAGTATAAATAGAATACATACAACCATTATTAAAACGTCATGATTTAACATTTCATTCGAGACATAATTTTTGGCAGAATGTGTTGGCTGGAGAGGCTATTAGCCAGTCAAAGTACAATAAACTGGACTGTGATAACTGTAATACGTTTCTAGAACACCTGAGTGAAGACATTTATCAGGATGTGAAATATAAATGTGATCAATCAGGGTGTTCTTCTCAGTTGTGGAGACTGTGATCAACTGAGTGTAACCTCTGGACTGGAACAAATCTCTAATGCTTTTCTTTCCTTTTGACAAGAGGTCCTCATTAAAGTCCCCGCAAACAACAATGGGCCCGTGATTAATTAATTCCAGTGAGTCCAAGAGGCTTTTCATGTTTGGTAGAAATTTTCCCAAACTGAAATTTGGCGGTTTGTAAACAGTCACCAATAGCACTTTGACTGGAGCCTCGATTATCACACTAACAAACTCTAAATCAGTGACATCTTGCATGTATCTGCGAGGCTCTGCTTGAACATCACTTCTGCAGTACACTGCAACTCCACCTCCATCTTTTTTTGCCATGTCCACACAGGTGTTGTATGACACCTGTCTACTGCGTGCAAACATGTCGTATCCCTCCAGCTGGAAAACTGAGGACACGGAGGACCCAGACAGATGTGTCTCTGTGAGGCACAACACATCTGCAAGTCTGAGTTCATGATGTGCTTTCAGGTCCACAATATGAGATGGAAGTCCTTGTGTGTTGTGGTGGATGATTGTCAAAGTCTTTGGAGTTTGGTCCATTGATTTAAAAAGAGTCAACAGGGGTCTGGCACTCTGGAAAGATGCATGATTCATACTTTCCAGAGCTGTCTTGATTTCAGGGTCAGCATATATCTTTTTCTCATCAAAGTCTGTAATGGTGAGACCTTGAAGGGACGTTGTGCGGCTCAGAGCGACATAAGCCATTCCTCGTTCGAAAACACGCTTGAGGCACACGACCGCCGACGTCATGGTCATGCCTTGCACTTTGTGGGCAGTACATGCAAAGGCCAACTTCATCGGAAACTGACGTCGAATGACTCCCCTCCTGCTCGTGCTCTCCTCAGATCTCTCGATGTACACCGAGTCGTCTGAGGGACCCAGGATCTTTTTACGGAACCTCTGTCCTGCTGTAGGATTGTCCAGCCGCAGCCCAATCAGCCTCGCAGCTGTTGGGCCACGTTCACTCATCACAATGTTTTCGATTGTTCCAAATGTCCCATTAACAATCCCATCCTCCACGTCGAGATTCCTGGTCAACATAACGCGTACTCCTTGAGCAGCCATTATGTTGTCAGGCAAGTCTCTTTTGCTTCCTTGGAAGTTGTCGGGTAAGTTCATCATGCAGCCTGTTCTTGGGTCTTTTCTGAAGTCTTGGGCTGCAATCTTGACAACATTCTTGTGGAGAGCGGCTACAGTAACAGCATTGTGATGGTCGACTTCTTTATTTGTGGCGTAGATGTGTAGCACGCCTGCTGGACAATCCTTGCCATCAGCCACTGCCTGTGTGAGCAACTGCCTGTCTGCATCGCTCAGACGATCTCCCTTTAGCTTCACTCGAAGGCGGTTCAGGAGTTCGGCAAAAGCTCGATCGTCTTTCTGTCTCATGATCTCTGTCAGGTTGACCATTGTGAAGTAATCCTTCCAGAGATCAAACTCATTCTCCTCATACACACACAGTGGCTTGGCTCTGCCGAGGGGTGGCAGTTGGTAAAAGTCGCCCACAGCGAGGACAGACATTCCTCCAAATGGTTTCCTGTTTCCTTTGATCTGCTGAAATCGCCAGTGGACGTAGGCAAACAGGTCTTTGGAAACCATCGATATCTCGTCGATGATGAGAATCTCGGCATTGGACAGTGCCGCTCTGACTTCGTCGAGTGCATTTCCAAGGCCCTGATATGGTGGCTTCAAGGACCTTGGGAGCTTCAGGATGGAGTGCAACGTTTTGCCTGAGATGTTGAAGGCTGCTGTGCCAGTGAATGCAGTCAGCAGCACTGCAGGCTGGGACATGTCGGCCCTGTCCCGGAATCTGGGGAGCTCACGCAGAATCCTTGTTGCCTCCTGATGAATGCACTTGATGACATGGGATTTGCCACAGCCAGCTCCTCCCGTCATGAAATAATAAAATGGGTCTGGATCGTGGCCCCAGACACATTTAAAGCACCACTGACGCACACTGTAGAATATCGATGCCTGCGTCTCGTTCAGACTCTGATACATCTTCCTCATGTAGTCTGGACTCAACTCTGGTGCGTCTATTATCGGCATGAAGCCCCTCCTATCGTTGTCGGCTTCATAGTCGGGGATGTCTTCGTCCTCTTCACGCTCCGTCTCCAAGGGTTCGCGCTCAGCGAGACACTCCAAGCGGTCCAGTTCCACCTCGGGTGCAAAGGTGTTCCAAGCATTAAGAACTGCACCACACTGCTGAAACTGTTGGAGTGCTGCGTCAATGTTTTTGCCTCCTCCTTCGTATCGTTTCTTGTTGGCGTCTACGATACATCTGATGTCGCAATAACCCCTTTTAGCGCACTTGTAAAACTGTTCATAAGTGGGGTATTGTTCATCAGTCAGCTCACCATCAGATCTGTGTGAGAGGTAAAGCTTTAGCAGCCGCCTATAGAACTTCTCTGGCGTTTTCTTTTCTGAGAAGCGAGCAAATCTGATGATGGCTGGTTTGCCTACAGTTCTCTTCTGAATGAACCCTTTGTCATGGAGGAGAGGAATGGCACTTTTGCTTTCAGCCTGCTGGCCATACACTACCCTGTACTCTGATGCAAACTCAGCCAGACACATACCTTCGAACGGTCGTCCGACAGGTCGGTCTAAGTACTTTTCAGGCACTCCTGACATCCACACCGCCTCCGAATCTGGTTCCATGTTTTTGAGTCTGTTGATGGGGTGACTCATTTTCAGACCGTCCTCATCAGTCTGAAGGAACACAACGGAACGGGAGCACTTTTTCAGGGGTAAGCTGCAAGTGCGAGCTGCAGCTTCTTGAGCGCTGACCTCTCTGTGCTTTGCGTAGGCCTGCATGATCTGCTTCATCTCATCGCGCTCATTGACCTTGGATTTTTTGACGGTTTTGATGACCGAGTTGAGGAATTCGGTCATCTCGTGCTCTGGCTTGGAAACGTAGGACATCATGTACATTATGCAGCTGAAGTCGTCGACAACGTACTGGATGTCCATGTTGGCGTTCCAGGCTCGTAGCAGGTCCGGATTGTAGCCGTTGATCCAACAATCATTTGGATCACGCTTCAGCATCACTACATAGTGGCTTGTCAGATTGGTGACGTGTATCAGGTACTCTTGTTCTGTCATGTTGCATTGGCGGAGCATGTCTGAGAAGCTGCTGAACGAGGCGTCTGGTTGCATGAGCAACTCTCTTAGTGGCTGAAGCTTTGACTTGGCTTCCCTTTGCATCTTTAATAGCTGTCTCTTCTGTGCCTTCAATTGTGCAGCTGGATCTGGGTTTTCATCCGAATTGCTGTCTACAGTGGGTGGCCTGGTGATAATTGTTTTTTCCATGGGCAGTTTAGGGAAGCCAAATCTGCAGGAAACATTTCCTTTTTTGCATGATTTTGAATGTTTCCTGCTGTGCATCTGAACCTCAGATACAATTTTGTGAAGCTCTGGGTCTCTCTCGGGGTCAGGCATCTTGCACGATATGTACTCGTCGATGAATTTGACGACGACGCTGTCAGGATCGTCTTCAAACTCGGGTGCATCTTTGATCCAGACCAGCATGTGAATGTGTGGGCTTCCTCTGGCTTGAAACTCCACACGGTAAAAGTAATCCTCTACTTCACCAATGGGCTTTGCTGGTGAGAGGATGAGGCTGGTCATCAGAGCGTCTACTCTCTTTTTCAAACATGCGCATAACTGTGATGGGGTTGCTGCGCAGAATGTCACATTTGGCGTTCCAATCGAGCTCTGAAAAGTCCCCTAGTTCACCCTGCTGAGCTTTAATGACCTCCACGATTTCAGGCCATCTCATCTCAGCAGCGGAGAACGTCAGGAAAAATGTCGGTTTGCCAATCTGCCTGACCATTGCGTGGACATCTCTCAGCGTTTTCTCCCAATAAGCTGGAGTGCCTCTGAGGGGTTGCATGAATCGTGTTGCATCCTTGTCCATAATAAGTCTCTCCAGCTCTACTTTGTCTTGCAGCATCCAGTTGTTAACTCTGCGGCCGTCCTTGCTTTTGGATTTTCCTTTGCGCATTTGAATAGACATACTGCTTGTGGCCAAGTGTGTCTCTGTGACAAACTGCGCAAAGAAAAGGTAGCTTTGGTCACTGGCAAACCGTGTATCTGCAGCAAATAGCCTAGCATTAAAGTACATGCTGGGGGACAGTTGGACTTTTCTGACTTCATCCAAAGTGTTCTGTCCTGTTGGAAACTGCACAGGAAAGGCCATGGCTTCTAATTTTGGTATGGTGAAGAAACCTACTGGTTTGTTGCCTTGGGCGGGTGCAATACTGAAAATTCCATCACCATACGAAAGGATTTCCTGTGCAATGTCCGGGGGCTGCATGCAGGTGTCCAGAGCCAGACCAGGTCTCAGCTCCTCTTTTTCTTTGTCTGCTTCCTTGTCACTCTGCTCTGTCTGTGCTGCAACATTGGACTGGTCTGGCTCATTTTGGCTATTGAACAGCTCTTCTAGGTCTATGTCAGCCTCCATATTTTTCTCTGTGTCGCTTTGCTGCTCTGGGGTGCTGTGCTGCTCTGGCTGCGCAGCAACAGCAGTGTTGTGCTGTGAGTCTTCTTCATCATCTTGTAGACTCTCATAAGTGGCACTGTCATCAATAGACACATCTTTATACTCAGAATGTAGCTGTTTGAGTTTAGCCAGGCCAGCTAGCACATTCTTCATGTTGACGGTGTAGAAGTGCTGGTGGCCTTTGTATTTAATGCGTCTTTTTAGTTTTACTTGCAGTAGCTGTGCTTCAGCATTGGGCCTTGGGAGACTGTTTACGACCGTTTCCATCTCTGATGGAACACACACAACAGCGCCGTGTACAGCCCTCTGTTGTCCTTTTGGCAGAGCGATTATTTTAGCGAAAGGCAGGATTTTAGCAATGAGCTGCCTTTCAAGCACATTAAGTATAGCCAATTCTGGGGGGATGGGTGCTAACTCTAGATTGTTTGCTACTGCAGTGGATGGCATTCTGCCTCTGCTCAGGTGGTTGTCACACGTGTGGCAGATCCATTCCTGAACTCTTTCTTGTGGAACAGAGCAGGGGGAAGTGCAGTCATCATCACAGACATGAACATAGTTTCCTGTCAAGCATGTGGCTGCCATTTTATTGTGTTTACTATATTTGCCTCTCTTGCATAGCTTGACCTGATTGGGGAACATTGTTCTGTTACAGACTGTACAAACATATGTGGGTCCATGTCTAATTGTTTCACGGAAGGACGCTATGGCTGCTTCCATCACAGGATCCATCAGGGCCTGGGGAGGTTCCTGGTGGTGGTTAACAATGTGTCTGTATTTTCGTCTAATTCGAAGTGCTTTTTGTATCTTGTGATGAATGCAAAAGGCAGCATTAGTGGCCAGTTTGGTTAGTGTTTGCTGGCTAACGCGTTGAATGCAACGTCGTCTAAACTCTGGGTCATTATGATATTTTAAATTAAGACTTTGCATTTTCTTTTGCCTGTAGCTCTGGTTGGATGCATAATGTGTTTTCATGCACATTTTCTGTCTGCTCCGGAAAGTTGGATCCGTCGTGTACCTGTCACTCATGTTTTTCTTTAGTTTGTCCTGAAAAGCAGGATCTGTTCTGTACCGGTCAGTTATGCGTTTCTTCTGTTTGTCCTGAAAAGCAGGATCTGTTCTGTACCGGTCAGTTATGCGTTTCTTCTGTTTGTCCTGAAAAGCAGGATCTGTTCTGTACCGGTCAGTTATGCGTTTCTTCTGTTTGCTTTGGAACGCAGGATCTGTTCTGTACCGGTCAGTTATGCGTTTCTTTTCTTTGCTTTGGAACGCAGGATCTGTTCTGTACCGGTCAGTTATGCGTTTCTTTTCTTTGCTTTGGAACGCAGGATCTGTTCTGTACCGGTCAGTTATGCGTTTCTTCTGTTTGCTTTGGAACGCAGGATCTGTTCTGTACCTGTCAGTTATATATATTTTTTGTTTGTTCTGGAAAGTTGGATCTGTCCTGTATCTTCCGATGTTTGTTTCCTTCTTTTTGGTTTGAACTTGGGGACCTGAATAATAACGTTTAAAGGACAACAGTCGTTGTTGATGATGACTTTTTCGTGCATATGTAGTTTTCACAGCCTGAACCTTTTTCATTCTAAATTCTGGACAGCTGGCATACTTGTTTCCATCGTGTTTAGTGCTTCTTTTCCTCTTCCGTTTACAAGACAATGGTGCATGTTGGTCTTTGCTGGCACTTGCCTTCCGTCTGGCTTTTTGTCGTCGCTGTTTATTCAGCTTGGAGACACTTGCTGTTTGTGGTACAACTTGTGGGGCTGCGTAAAAGTTGATGTCAGCTGTTTGTGGGACAACTTGTGGGGCTGAGGAAACGTCGATGTCAGCTGTCGGAACCTCTGCTTGGGGTGTGCAGGGGAGAGTTTCAGACTGTGTGTCTTTGGTTGAGTCCGCTAATGGTTGACAATGTTCACTGGAACTGACAGCGTCAAATGAAATGGGCACAAACTCATAAGTGGCATCAGCTCCGCGACATTTAAATACTTTGTGCAGATGGTCAGCCAGGTCACTGAGCTCAGAGAAGGTCATCATGATTGCAGTTCCGTAGTGGTGTGGTATGCCTGCTGCATTTCTTGTGTGTGAATCAAAGACTCCATACCTCCCTGATTTGTCACGGAAAACTGCAATGCACTCTGGAGATACCACGATCAAAGCTTGGCTGACTTCTGCCGACAGACACTCTAGCTGTGTGGCAAGGGACTGCCCCCACTGCTCACTTCCTGGGCTGGGTGCTTGGGCTTTAAGGGGGCCTAGTCTGGCAAAAGACATTTTGATATCGTACATGTTTGTGTCTGTCAGCACCTGTTTTGGCATTTCCTCTAATGTCAGGTGGTTTCCTTGGAATGTTTTGTCCAGAATTAGCTGCTGTTTAATTCCAACATAGAGTGAGTCTCCATGTGCCATCACTTTGTCGAGGGCAGTCCTGTTGAACTGACTGCCCTCATTCTGGTAAGCCAGGAAAGTCAGGGACATGCAGGTGCACTGGTGATTTCTGGAGAATCTTTTGTATCGCCTGTCGTCCTGACTATGACTGGCCCTCACAGATTCAAAACGTTGCTCTGTCCTGGCTGGACCCTGAAATTATGTTATAAAAGGATTGCTACTATTAGCATTACTCTGTTTCACATTATTATTATTATTATTGTAGTGCTAGTAGTATAAATAATGCAGGATAAGGGTTAGAGTTAAGGGGACAGTTCAGCTTTCTTCAAAGTGGCGTTATATGGAGGTACAAATGGCCATTAAGTATAATGTCTGCAGTAGAAAACACAGCTGCATCGCGCTGCACCCATAGAGTTTAAAAAGAATGGACGTAGCACCCGTGACGTCACCCATTGGTTTGGGGGAGTCTGTTTTGTGATCCTAATATGGGCATTTGAACTGCGCCATCTTGGATTTTAGTGGGAGTGTACTTAACGGTAACTGTCTGTGAACCTGTCACTCAACGTAACCACGCCCCAATTTATGTATGAATTTTAAGCCTAAACAATATTAAAACGGTTGTGGTACAAAAACACTTTTGACTTTTTAAATGGAGATATTTATTTTTTCCAATGAAAAACTATTGGCAAGCCTCTCAAAAAAAATAAAGGCCCCTTGAACTGATGCAAATACGCCGATGTGTGTAAGTCCCGGGAGCTTCTTTGTGGCTGGTTTTAAGTTGCTAGCGTCTTTAGCAGCCCGGGCGTCCTCATATGCTTTCCATGTTTCAGGTGACTTATCAGGTTTGACGTATTGAAGCTAGTGCTACTTTTAACAAATAACAAGTGACCTGTCTTCTTCAGAAACTTTGAAAAAGTCCCACACAATCGACACCATGTTGTCTGTTTTCAAACGTAAGCACGCCATGCTTCATTCACAGCGTGACGGATATTCCCCGTTCCCACGTTTGCTAGTCGTTCTTTCAGCGTTTCTATTGTTTATGTGTAACGTGTAGAAATACTGTGGATATCAATTCAAGTCAGCAACTACCAAAATTATGACCGAGTAACGAGTTATTTTCTGACATGAGGCAGAAAGAGTTTTTCGGATTATGCCAACGTCACTTGAACGCAGCATTCACTGCAGGCCATTCAGGTGTCCCAGTGGGAGTAGGGGACCAGTGCTCGGTGCGATGGCACCGTGGCACTAATAAGAAAAAAATCCACGGGATAACAAGAGTGCTCGGTGCTTCGCACCGAGCACTGGTCCCTACAGCTTTAGCTGTAGGGGCCAGTGCTCGGTGCGATGGCACCGTGGCACTAATAATAATAATAAGAAAAAAATCCACGGGATAACAAGAGTGCTCGGTGCTTCGCACCGAGCACTGGTCCCCACAGCTTTAGCTGTAGGGGACCAGTGCTCGGTGCGATGGCACCGTGGCACTAATAAGAAAAAAATCCACGGGATAACAAGAGTGCTCGGTGCTTCGCACCGAGCACTGGTCCCCACAGCTTTAGCTGTAGGGGACCAGTGCTCGGTGCGATGGCACCGTGGCACTAATAATAATAATAATAAGAAAAAAATCCACGGTATAACAATAGTGCTCGGTGCTTCGCACCGAGCACTGGTCCCCACAGCTTTAGCTGTAGGGGACCAGTGCTCGGTGCGATGGCACCGTGGCACTAATAATAAGAAAAAAATCCACGGTATAACAATAGTGCTCGGTGCGATGGCACCGTGGCACTAATAAGAAAAAATCCACAGTATAACAATAGTGCTCGGTGCTTCGCACCGAGCACTGGTCCCCACAGCTTTAGCTGTAGGGGACCAGTGCTCGGTGCGATGGCACCGTGGCACTAATAAGCCCGGTGGATAATAGATAGTGTGCTTTCAGGCACACTCAATAACTAGAAAATGCATTTCCTGCAGAAAACGCGTGTGAATGCTGGAAGCTGAATGATAAGCTCAAAGCAGAAATATAAAATGAATTGATCTGAAGAATCTGAAAGTAGTAGGCTAGTAGAAGCTGAAATAGTAGAAGAATCTGAAAGTAGTAGGCTAGTAGAAGCTGAAATAGTAGAAGAATCTGAAAGTAGTAGAAGAAGCTGAAATAGTATTAGAAGCTGAAATAGTAGAAGAATCTGAAAGTAGTAGTAGAAGCTGAAATAGTAGAAGAATCTGAAAGTAGTAGAAGAAGCTGAAATAGTAGAAGAATCTGAAAGTAGTAGTAGAAGCTGAAATAGTAGAAGAATCTGAAAGTAGTAGTAGAAGCTGAAATAGTAGAAGAATCTGAAAGTAGTAGTAGAAGCTGAAATAGTAGAAGAATCTGAAAGTAGTAGTAGAAGCTGAAATAGTAGAAGAATCTGAAAGTAGTAGTAGAAGCTGAAATAGTAGAAGAATCTGAAAGTAGTAGTAGAAGCTGAAATAGTAGAAGAATCTGAAAGTAGTAGTAGAAGCTGAAATAGTAGAATTATCAAAGTAGTAGAAGTAGTTGAAATTGTAGTAGTAGCTGAAATAGTAGAAGAATCTGAAATAGTAGAAGTAGCTGAAAGTAGTAGTAGCCGAATTAGTAATACTAATAGCTTTAATTGTTTGATCGATGGGAACGGTTGAAATTTGAATTAGTTACGACGTAAAGCATTGGGAGAATAAGAGGCTGGGCGGCCGTCCGCCCATTGATTTATATTGGAAAAATAAATGTATACTACAATTTACTATTGCGGGCACCCCCCCCCCCCCCCCCAGCCGTAGGTCCGCGGTGTGTTTGTGTTACTATTGGGGGCACCCCCCCCCCCCCCCCCGGCCGTAGGTCCGCGGTGTGTTTGTTTGTGTTACTATTGCGGGCACCCCCCCCCCCCCCCCGTAGGTCCGCGGTGTGTTTGTTTGTGTTACTATTGCGGGCCCCCCCCCCCCCGGCCGTAGGTCCGCGGTGTGTTTGTTTGTGTTACTATTGCGGGCACCCCCCCCCCGTAGGTCCGCGGTGTGTTTGTTTGTGTTACTATTGCGGGCACCCCCCCCCCCCCCCCCGTAGGTCCGCGGTGTGTTTGTTTGTGTTACTATTGCCCGCCCCGCACCCCCCGTCGGCCGTAGCTCCGCGGTGACGCCATGACGCTCGAACGTGAACGTCGTTTTACGGCAGCGGAAGATTTACGACAGCCAGCATACAGACAGTGAGCAACGGACTTCACATGATATTATTCACAACTCGGATTAATTTAATGAAACCCATTGATTCTTTTGATCGGTGGACCCCCTTTGATTGGATATTATGGGATATACAAGTCTGTACATTTTTTGAACGAAGGTAAACGATTGAGAATTGATTTAGTTAGGCCAGAGATCAATGTGTAATCGATGTGTAAACTGTGATTCTGAATAAATATAAATGCTATCGAAATTTCGTTTGGATATCGTTATTATTGAATATACAAATCTGTAGATTAGTGACATTTTTTGAATGAAGGTTAGCGGTTGAAATGTGAATGAATTAGTTACGACGTGTTAAACAGTGGAAGGTCCGCCGGTTACAATGGGACGAACGGTAGAATATGACGATTTGAAACTAAAACTGCGATACAGAAAAAAGTATAACAGCTATCGAAATTTCGTGAACACGGCTAGATAGATACAAATCTCTAGATTTGTTTAATTGTTTGAACGATGGGAAACGGTTGAAATTTGAAATAGTTACGACGTAAAGCAGCGGAAGTAAACAGTGGAAGGTCCGCCGGTTACAATGGGACGAACGGTAGAATATGACGATTTGAAACTAAAACTGCGATACAGAAAAAAGTATAACAGCTATCGAAATTTCGTGAACACGGCTAGATGGAGACAAATCTCTAGATTTGTTTAATTGTTTGAACGATGGGAAAAGGTTGAAATTTGAATTAGTTACGACGTAAAGAATGTGAAGAATTAAGAGGCTGGGCGGACGGCTTCGCCGTCCGCCCATTGATTTGTATTGGAAAAATAAAGGTGGAAAAAGTAGAATAATTTGAAAAGTTGAATTAATATGAAGAATGTGAATAGATAGCCATCATGTCGTAATAAATATGAACATTTTGATATTTGAATGGTTTCTGTAGCTGAAAATATGAAGAAGGAGAAGAGTGCCAAAAAACGGGCGGAAGAAGAATAAAAATAATAAAGATTCAGATATCTAGAGTGTGAATGCTCCAGCATTCACACTAATAAGCCCGGTGGATAATAGATAGTGTGCTTTCAGGCACACTCAATAATAATAAGCCCGGTGGATAATAGATAGTGTGCTTTCAGGCACACTCAATAAGCCCGGTGGATAATAGATAGTGTGCTTTCAGGCACACTCAATAAGCCCGGTGGATAATAGATAGTGTGCTTTCAGGCACACTCAATAATAATAATAAGCCCGGTGGATAATAGATAGTGTGCTTTCAGGCACACTCAATAAGCCCGGTGGATAATAGATAGTGTGCTTTCAGGCACACTCAATAATAATAATAATAAGCCCGGTGGATAATAGATAGTGTGCTTTCAGGCACACTCAATAATAAGCCCGGTGGATAACATATAGTGTGCTTTCAGGCACACTCAATAATAAGCCCGGTGGATAATAGATAGTGTGCTTTCAGGCACACTCAATAATAATAATAATAAGCCCGGTGGATAATAGATAGTGTGCTTTCAGGCACACTCAATAAGCCCGGTGGATAATAGATAGTGTGCTTTCAGGCACACTCAATAATAAGCCCGGTGGATAATAGATAGTGTGCTTTCAGGCACACTCAATGAGCCCGGTGGATAACATATAGTGTGCTTTCAGGCACACTCAATAATAAGCCCGGTGGATAATAGATAGTGTGCTTTCAGGCACACTCAATAATAAGAATAATAATAAGCCCGGTGGATAATAGATAGTGTGCTTTCAGGCACACTCAATAATAATAAGCCCGGTGGATAATAGATAGTGTGCTTTCAGGCACACTCAATAATAATAAGCCCGGTGGATAACATATAGTGTGCTTTCAGGCACACTCAATAATAATAAGCCCGGTGGATAACATATAGTGTGCTTTCAGGCACACTCAATAAGCCCGGTGGATAACATATAGTGTGCTTTCAGGCACACTCAATAATAAGCCCGGTGGATAATAGATAGTGTGCTTTCAGGCACACTCAATAATAAGAATAATAAGAATAATAATAAGCCCGGTGGATAATAGATAGTGTGCTTTCAGGCACACTCAATAATAATAAGCCCGGTGGATAATAGATAGTGTGCTTTCAGGCACACTCAATAATAATAAGCCCGGTGGATAACATATAGTGTGCTTTCAGGCACACTCAATAATAATAAGCCCGGTGGATAACATATAGTGTGCTTTCAGGCACACTCAATAAGCCCGGTGTAATAATAAACAACAGATACACAGATACACGATGTGCAGGAAACCAACAAGCATGAGAACCGGTAAAGGAACCATAACCCCGACTCAGTACTCCAGATTAACCGACATACCATGCCCATACAAAAAAATACGACAGTCACTGATCAGAAACAAGTCCTTGAAATGGACAGGCCGCCTTACAGCTCTCCCAAACCGAGACAGCTGTGGTGGAGGTCCATCCGAAGGCCGTAGCAGGATCTGCCGTTACACCGCCAGCCACGAGTGGTTCCTCAGCCACCCAGTCCCCATGTACCAGTCCGTCGTCCAGCTGTGAGGGGACCGGAGAAGACGAAGAGCCGCTGAAAGAACCAGGAGGCAGTGGCAGTGTGTACGGCTTCAGCCGATTATAGTTAACGATCTGCTCCGCTCCGTCAGAGTCCAAAGGACAGCCAATACGGTACGTGAGACCAGGGTCTCCCTGTGAGCCCAACACAGTCAAGACCCTGTACGGGCCCTTCCAGTGAGGCGCAAGCTTCATCCGGTCCTCCGTGGGGTTAAGGAGCCAGACCAGATCCCCGACAGCATACGGTCTGTGACGAGCCGTTCCATCATGGTACAGCTTCTGTTTCTCCCGGGCACAGGTGCTGGATCGTCTAGCACCTCCAAAGGCAGTCTCCAGCTTCTCCGCCAAAGAGGACACATAGTCCCCCTGTGAAGAAAAGACACAGCGCCCCTGCTGGGCAGGCACCAACACATCCACAGGAACCCGGGCTTCGCGTCTATGAACCAGATAGTATGGAGTGTAGTGGGTGCTGGCGTGAACCGACGTGTTGTAGGCAAACGCCACAGATTTCAGGTAATCATCCCATTCTCCACCCGCGGCCAGCAACGACTTGGCCAGTTGACTAATAAGAGTCCGATTAAAACGTTCCACCATGCCGTCTGATTTGGGATTGTAAGGAGCCGTGCAGGTCTTTTTAATCCCCAACAGCTGACATAGTCTCTGCACAACCTCAGACTCAAATTGCCGGCCCTGGTCGCTGTGCAGCGCTTCTGGGATGCCATGTAACAGCACATAGTCATCAAACAAGCACTGAGCCACTGACTGGGCGGTCTGGTTATGAAGGGCATACAGGTTTACGAACTTAGTGAAGTAGTCTTCCACTACGAGCACGTATCTATTACCTTTAGAAGTCATTGGTAGTTCCAGAATGTCAGTTGCCACTCTCTGAAACGGTCGGCTTGCTTGAACACCTCCCATAGGTGCTCTATGCTTAGGCACCGGAGCCCTACGGGTTTGACAGGGGACGCACTGCTCACACCACTGTTGAATATCTCTGAACATGAAGGGCCAGTAAAAGGTCTGTCTCGCTTTCTCCCATAATCTGTCTGCCGAGAAATGTGCGGCCACGGGACCTCCATGCAGGTGCTGCAGCACCTCTGCGACAAGTGAGGAGGGCACAACCACCTGACATATAGCAACCCCCCGGGCGGGAGAGTTCACAGTCCGACAGAGAAGGCTATTTACCATACAGAGATGGGGAAATTCCGTCCACAGTTTGTGCAGTCCCCTTTTCTGACCTCTCATCTGATCCCGAGGAGGCCGAGAACCATTACTCCCAATCCAGTCCAATACTCTGCCGATATCAGGATCAGCCCGCTGTAACTCTGCCACGCCAGCTCCATCCTGTGAGAGGGAAGACAAGAAAGACATCATCTGGTTCACTGGTCATGTCCCTACACTGCCCCCCAATGGTGGCATCAGTGGCCTGGAGGTCTCCCGCAGGTATCTGGGGCCCTGCGGGGCGTGTGGAGAGAACATTCGGCTCCTGCTGTGAGTCTATGGTGTTCACATGAGCAGTCACTTCTAGTGGATGGCTCTTTGAGGCCACAGATTCATTGTCAGGGGGTCTCCGCGAAAGAACGTCCGCATTGGCATGCTGTTGTCCATGTTTGTGCTTCATGACCCAGTTAAAAGGATCCAATTCAACATCCACCTTGCTCTCCTTCCAGTAGGATCTTTGTCAATAGACATGCCATGCAGACCTAACAGAGGCTTATGGTCTGTTATAATAGTGAAGGCTGCAGTTCCAATGTAATGCCGGAACTGGTGCACCGCCCACACTACAGCCCACAGCTCTCTGTCAAACGTGGACCAGTGCCTCTCAGTTGTCGATTGTGACTGACTGGCATACACCACCACTCGTTCAAGTCCATCTTTATCCTGAGCTAACACGGCCCCCAACGCTTCCATAGAGGCATCCGTGTACACTTTAAAGGGGACGTTGAAGTTTGGCATGGTGACCACAGGAGCAGCGGAGAGCACCCCTTTTAAGTACTCAAAGGCTGCATCACATTCCGTCGTCCACTGGAAAGGCACATCCTTACAAGTTAGGCGGTGCAGGGGAGCAGCGCGCTGTGCAAAGTCTCTGACAAAACGGCGATAGTACAAACAGAGTCCGACAAAAGCCCTCACCTCAGTTGGATTCTTGGGAACAGGCCAACTCCTCACTTTGTCTGTGTTTCTGGGGTCAGGCTGCAGGCCATGGCGGGACACCACATGCCCCAGAAACACTACATGGTCTCTAGCGAGGTGGCACTTTTTAGGGTTAAGTCTGAGGCCAGCAGCCTGTATCCTGGAGAAAACCTCCCGGAGGCTGCTGAGGTGGTCTTCGAACGTGGGGCTGTTGATCAGGACATCGTCGAGATATACCATACACACCTGCCAGGGAAGTCCCCTCAGCACCAGTTCCATCATACGCTGAAACGTGGCAGGTGAGTTGGTGAGGCCCATTGGCATCGAGCGCCATTGGTAGAGACCCCATCCGGTGGTGAAGGCCGTCTTCTTGCGGTCCTCTTCTGCGACCTCCACCAAGCCGTTAGAGAAATCTAATGTGCTAAACCAGAGGGAGCCAGCCAGTGCATCCAAGGTGTCATCCACTCGGGGGAGGGGATGGCAGTCTTTTACAGTTTGTGACATGAAGGCCATGCCACTAGTTTCTGGCTAAGACAGTATACCCATTCATTTACTTATCCTTCCCTTCTGTTATTGTGGTGAGTGCACGCACTACAATCCAATTGCCCTTTAAGCTCATAACCTTACACAAATCCCCTGCAGGTAAATAGCAACAAGTAGACTCACACAAATGGGACTGTTTATTTAATATTGGTTTATGGTTTATTGGTTCTTTTTGATACTTATCATGTTTCTTCACTCATTCCAGGTGGCAACCAGAGTGCGTGCTTAAGGCTGCTTTAAATAGAGGGAACGGCAGGTGGCTCAGATGTGCTGATGGTGGGAGATACCATCTGAGATTAGCTCATGGGTGACATATGTATATGAGCGTGTGTAAGTTTATGTGTTTATGTAGAATATATAGGTTGGACTTGGTAGATGTTGGGAGAGGTATTATGTTGTGCATTGAATAACAAATATTCAATAGTAATTTGGGTAAAACATGTGTTAATTGAATACCTGGGTAATGGTTTGGCTAAGGGGAGGGGCTAGGCTTATAAAAGCCTGCCAACCACAGTGTAGGAGGTCAGTTAGTCTTGAAGACAGTCAGAGTGGTTGACTGTAGGGCTCTTGATCATGGATAATCTTTTTTATTTTAACAATCCTTTTGAATATTTCTTTTATTTTATTTTGGACATCCAGTTGTTTTTGTATCTTGTTACTTTTTTGGTTATTGGTTATTTTGGAAATAAAAAGCACCTCAACTATTTTGCAACTTAAGCCATCTCGTAATCCTTTCTTTAAGTAAATGAACCCGACCCTTTGTAACATTTGGTGGCAGTGGTGGGATGGCCAGTCGCAATGTTGAGCGTGGCTTTAAGAAAAGAACTGGACTATGTTCACAAAACCGGAACCCCCTTGGAAAGGATGAGGACGATTGGGAGACAGCCGTCTCATCAGAGGAAGAAGCACCGCTGCAGAGGTTTGAAGCGGAAGGAGCCAAACCCAAAACCCAGCAGTGTCAGCCTGGGCCAGCAGCAGAGGTGGGGCCTTCAAACACGGAGGTGCTAACTCTCTTCAACTGCTCTTTATAACTGCTCAGCAGAGGAGAGATTATCTTTTCAAAGAGGAGCTTCGGGGCCTGCGAGTTTCACTGGAGGCCTCCAGACAGCCTGTCCTACGGCCACCATCACCTGGGCCATCTAACGCAGCTGATGGTGGGAGCCTCCGAATGGACCTCCCAACTCCGTGGACCACAAAGAGGGGGCTGACTGACAACTTCAACATCGGCCAATCGTTGTCTTTTTCTGGGAGACAGGAAAATCCTCCGGTGGGGCCAACAGTCCTCTAGAGTAGGGAGCCAAAGATGCCAGTGTATCAGATGGGGGAGGACATTGAAAATTATCTTCTGCGTTTTGAACGCATGGCAAAAACTTGGCAATGGCCGAGGGGGCAATGGGCCTGTCGACTAATTCCCCTGCTGACTGGAAAAGCCTTGGAGGCCTATACAGCTATGGATGAAGACAAGGATGATTCTTACCAGGACCTGAGGGAGGCGCTGTTGGACAAGTTTGACATCTCTCCAGAGACGTATCGTCAGCGGTTTCGGGCTACTTCAGGACCACCTGGGGAGACACCAACGGAGGCGTACCACAGGTGCTTCCTACTGACACCAGGACGTGGGTGAGAGAACATGAACCCGAAGATGGGTTAACAGCAGCAAAGTTGGCCATGCAGTACCTGAATGCGAGGAAGGGGTCCACATCACGTCCAGCATGAGTGGATATAAGGGACTTCAACCGCCCCAGGGACAGCACTCCGAAGGTCTTCGAAGGTAACCGGGGGGCAAATGACCGGGGACACACTGCTCAGGCAGGTTTTCAGACTTTGGTATGCTATCATTTTCAGCAGCGAGGACACAAAGCGTCCGTTTGCCCCCTGAAGAAACCAAAACTGACTGGTCTGTGTTATGTACCAAGAAAAGGTGAGCAGGCTGATAGCCATGACAAGTTGGCAGATGCTAGATCTGTTCCAGTTAAAGTTAATGGTAAACCTATAACTGCTCTCCTTGATTCTGGTAGTTCAATGTCATTCATAAGAGAGTCTTGTTCCATGTGCTATTGACTACAGCCAGCAAACAGAGGTGTTATGTGTACATGGTGACTGTAAGCCAGAACCACATATAGAGCTTACTGTGGAAGTAGAGGGGCAAAAGTATCTGATGACAGTGGGAGTAATGGAGAATTTACCAGTGGAAATGCTTTTGGGGTGGGATTTACCTGTTCTATGTGACCTCCTAAGCAATGGTAAAAGCCTCCCTAATGCTGGTGGGCTTGAGTCAAGAAAAAAAATGCAAGTCTCTTGTTTTATCATGACACGCTCCCAGGGTAAACTCCAAGCTCAGGCTGGTGTACAACCTCTGCCAGACTTATGTGATAGTCTGTGCAAGGCTGGAACCAAAGGGCCCAGGAAGACACGTCGGCAACGGCGTTTAGAGAAACATACTGGTACACCTGTATCACATGAGTTGCCTGATAATGCCTTAGCAGATGTTAAGTGGGAAATACCTGAGGATATTGCCATGCTACAACTGTCTGATCCTGTGTTAAAGTCTGTGTTAACAAAGGTATTAGCCTCTGCTAGCCACACTGTCAAAGTTGGTGGTACTGAATATGTGCTTCACAATGACGTGCTTTATCAGGAAGAGATACCAGGTAGCAGAAGGTTAGTGGTGCCACTAAGCTGCAGACCACTTGTACTACACTTGGCACACACCATCCCCTGGGCAGGACACTTAGGTCACTATAACACCTATCTGAGGCTAGGTTATCGTTTCTTTTGGCCTTCAATGTACACTGATGTTCAGAGGTATTGCAAAGCATGCCCAGAGCGCCAAAAAACCTGTGCTGTCCGTAAATCAGACCGTGCACCACTCCAAGCTATGCCAGTCATTACCACCCCCTTCAAGCGAATTGCAATGGACATTGTGGGACCCCTGGAAAAGAGCTCAGCAGGATATCAGTACATTCTTGTTGTATGTGACTATGCCACTCGCTATCCAGAAGCGTTTCCCCTCCGGTCAATAACCACTCCAAAACTGATAAGTGCTCTTATCCAGCTGTTTTCTCGTGTAGGTATCCCGGAGGAGATCCTGACTGACCAGGGAACCAACTTTACATCCCGTCTTATGGGTCAGCTACATAAGGAGTTGGGCATAACCGCCATCAGGACATCTCCTTATCACCCTGAGACAGATGGCCTGGTAGAGAGGTTTAATCAAACCCTCAAGAGGATGCTCAGGAAGTTTGTATCTGACACGGGGAAGGATTGGGATAAGTGGTTACCATTTCTTCTCTTTGCATACAGGGAAGTGCCTCAAGCCTCCACAGGATTCTCCCCCTTCGAGCTCCTCTATGGCTGGCCAGTTCAGGGACCTCTCGATCTGCTGAAACAAAAGTGGGAGAAGGAGGTAACCACTGACGGTGAGAAGGGCCAATGTGTTGTACAGTTTGTCCTCCAGATGAGAGACCGGTTGGAGCAGTACAGAGAGGAGGCCAAACTCAACCTCCTGGAGGCCCAGAAGCGCCAAAAACTGTGGTATGACCAGCAGGCACGCAAACGTGAGTTCACTCCAGGTCAAAAGGTCTTATTGCTTCTTCCCTCCTCCACAAGCAAGCTACTGGCTAAGTGGCAGGGACCTTTTGAAGTCAATAGGAAGATGGGGCCTACAACATATGAGATCCTGCATCCGGAGAGGGGAAAACCAAAGCAGACATACCATGTTAACCTTTTGAAAGCCTGGGTGGAGAGAAGCAGTCCATCTTCCGTTACCTCACTACTGGTACGCCAGGTGATAGAGGAAGATGACTCTGAAGGTGTAGTGGAAGCCTGGAAACAGTTACAGGAGTTACAGGTTATGTTTGACACCTTTCCCCAACTGTTTGCACAGAAACCTGGCCATACCCATGAGGCGCAGCACTCCATACGACTCAAAGCTGATCAGAATCCCGTACGGCAAGCCTGCTACAGAGTACCAGAGCGGTTGGTGGAGGCATTGAAGATGGAGATATGCTTGATGCTGGAGCTGGGAGTCATCGAACCATCTGAGTGAGTGGAGTAGTCCAATTGTCATTGTGCCAAAGAAGGATGGATTCCTGCGGATTTGCATTGACTTTAGGAAACTAAATGCCCTCTCGTTCTTTGATGCTTATCCTATGCCCCGGATCGAGGACCTGCTGGAGAGGATTGGGCGAGCAAACTTCATCACCACATTGGATCTATGCAAGGGGTATTGGCAGGTCCCCCTGGAAATCCAGTCCAGACCCCTCACGGCCTTCAGGACCCCACTAGGCCTCTTCCAGTTCACTGTAATGCCATTTGGCCTGCATGGAGCTCCAGCAACGTTCCAGAGGCTTATGGATAAAGTACTTCAAGGCTGTGAGGACTGCAGTGCCGCATATCTGGATGATGTGGTCGTATTCAGCCTGACGTGGGAGGAGCACCGGGAGCACCTTCGTCGAGTCCTAGGTGCAATCAATGCAGCAGGACTTACACTCAACGTGCAGAAATGTGAGTGGGCCAAGCAGGAAATGCATTACCTTGGTTATCAGCTGGGGAGAGGCGAAGTCCGGCCTCAGGTGGACAAAGTGGAGGCCATCCGGAAAAGCCCAAGACCACGTACCAAGACGCAGGTCCGGTCGTTTCTTGGCTTGGTGGGCTGGTACCGTCGTTTCATCCCTCAGTTTGCCACCCTGGCCACTCCCTTGACAAACCTTATATGCAAGTTGGCCCGTAATCCAGTGGATTGGAGTGAGGAATGTGAAAGGGCCTTTCAAGGGCTGAAGGAGAGGTTGTGCTCTTCACCCGTGTTGCAAAGTCCTGACTTTGAACAACGCTTCCTGGTCCAGGTGGATGCCTCAGGAGTGGGCCTTGGAGCAGTACTGGCTCAGGGAGAAGCAGGTGAAGAACGTCCGGTGTTGTTTCTCAGCAGGAAACTTCTCCCTCGCAAAACCCGTTATTCCACCATTGAAAAAGAATGCCTGGCCATTAAGTGGGCATTAGACAGCCTGAGATATTACCTCCAGACAGACCACAGAGCCCTTACCTGGATTCAGACGATGAAGGATCGGAATGCCAGGGTAACAAGGTGGTACCTGGAGCTCCAACCGTTCAAGTTCTGTGTTCAACACAAAGCAGGCAAGGAGAATGTCACAGCGGACTACCTGTCACGACTGCCATACATTGTCGCTGCAGGAGAGGAGGGTGGTAATGTGACATGAAGGCCATGCCACTAGTTTCTGGCTAAGACAGTATACCCATTCATTTACTTATCCTTCCCTTCTGTTATTGTGGTGAGTGCACGCACTACAATCCAATTGCCCTTTAAGCTCATAACCTTACACAAATCCCCTGCAGGTAAATAGCAACAAGTAGACTCACACAAATGGGACTGTTTATTTAATATTGGTTTATGGTTTATTGATTCTTTTTTATACTTATCATGTTTCTTCACTCATTCCAGGTGGCAACCAGAGTGCGTGCTTAAGGCTGCTTTAAATAGAGGGAACGGCAGGTGGCTCAGATGTGCTGATGGTGGGAGATACAATCTGAGATTAGCTCATGGGTGACATATGTATATGAGCGTGTGTAAGTTTATGTGTTTATGTAGAATATATAGGTTGGACTTGGTAGATGTTGGGAGAGGTATTATGTTGTGCATTGAATAACAAATATTCAATAGTAATTTGGGTAAAACATGTGTTAATTGAATACCTGGGTAATGGTTTGGCTAAGGGGAGAGGCTTATAAAAGCCTGCCAACCACAGTGTAGGAGGTCAGTTAGTCTTGAAGACAGTCAGAGTGGTTGACTGTAGGGCTCTTGATCATGGATAATCTTTTTTTTTGAACAATCCTTTTGAATATTTCTTTTATTTTCTTTTGGACATCCAGTTGTTTTTGTATCTTGTTACTTTTTTTTGGGAAATAAATAGCACCTCAACTATTTTGCAACTTAAGCCATCTCGTAAACCTTTCTTTAAGTAAATGAACCCGACCCTTTGTAACACAGTTATACTGTTCAAGCGGCGATAATCAATGCAAAATCTCCACTCACCATTCTTCTTCTTGACGAGCACAACAGGCGAGGCCCAGGGGCTGCAGCTCTCCTCTATAACCCCATCCTTCAACAGGGCCTCCACCTGCCTATCAATTTCCTCCTTCTTCTCTGGAGAGGCGCGATAGGCCCGCTGTCTCACAGGAGGGTGGTTGCCAGTTTTGATGCGATGATTGATGAGGGTGCATTTACCAGCCACTCTTTTTGTCATGTTGAATATCTCCTGGTGTTCTGCCAGGAGAGCAGCTAATTGTTCCTTCTGTGGCTGGCTAGCAGGAGACTCTTGCAGTGATCAAGGGCCGCTTAGCAGATGAAATAGCAGAGACTGTCTCGGCCGGAGCCTGTGTGAGTGGCACAATCTCTGACTCATCCACTGGGAAAAACTCCCCCAGATGCGTCCCCTCTCTCAGCATAATGTCCTGATGTGTGGGATTTAACACCCGAGCCAGAGTAACCCCTTTCTTCACAGAGGTCACCGCATGAGCCACCACACACTCACAGTTGTTCTGGATGTTGGGCTCTAAGTAGTGGTGGATTTCCTCGTTCGTTTGCGCGAATCGGTTCGCGTCGTTCAGTTCGCCATGAAGAGTCGTTCGTTCGTTCGTTCGTTCGTTCGTGTTTCCGGTAGCGGTGAATGATTCAGTCGTTCAGTCGTTCAGACTCAGCTCCGCCCCTCGTTCAGTCGTTCAGTCGTTCGGACTCAGCTCCGCCCCTCGTTCTCATTCGCGAACGGCAGCCGAGTCCGACCAACTCGGCGCCTCCCTCGTTCACAACATTCAAACGAATCACGAATGCAGTTAAGTTACCATTCAGAGATGAAGTTACAGTTCAACTCCGACAAACCAACTGGGGGAGGGGGGTTGATGGTGTTAATAAATGTGTGAATAATAGCAAATACAACATTGTGTCTGGTTGAATATGTTAACATATGTATTTAATTTGAGTTCAACAGATTTATTTAATGTATGCATAATGACATGTCAGGATCAAAATGCCCCATTCCCCCAATTCAAGGTAAAGTTAGACAAACCAAACGCCGCGGGATGTGTGTGTGTGTGTGTGGGGGGGGGGGGGCGTAGTAGATTATTGGATGTTTAAATCAGCAAGATAATAGACTTGGTAAAGTTAGACAAACCAAACGCAGCGGGATGTGTGTGTGTGTGTGTGTGTGTGTGTGGGGGGGGGGGGGGGGGGGGGGGCGTAGTAGATTATTGGATGTTTAATAGCCTATATCAGCAAGATAATAGACTTGGTAAAGTTAGACAAACCAAACGCAGCGGGATGTGTGTGTGTGTGTGTGAGGGGGGGGGGGTGTATTGGATGTTTAATATATCAGCAAGATAATAGACTTGATTTAGCAATGATGAGTTTTAAAGTTAATGATGTACAGTTGTGTTTATTCTGGGCATATTTTATTTACTATTGTGAAGATGGCCATTGGCCACCCCCACTCAAGACCAAGATCCACCAAGGTGGGGGTCCCGGCCGGGTCGCGTGCGTGAGAAGGAAGCATGAAAGAACGAGACAGATTGACGAGACATTCAAATATATTATTAATCTGGCATGACACAGAAAATACAAAGACAGCATGCATTTACCATTTCACTGATATTTAAATATGATTGGCTGGCTCTCGTGAGTCGTGACGTCTCAGTCCTCGAGTCAATCACAGTCAGAACGACTCGCGAAGAGTGGCGAACGAGGTCACTTCGTTCACTTTAAAGAGTCGTTCGTTCGAACTGGTTCGTTCGCGAACGAGCCATCACTAGCTCTAAGTAACCCACAAAGTCTGGAGACTGGTCCATGCTTGATGACACACAAACTGGCACGAGCATTTCACTGAGGGGTGGCAGTATCATGGCAGTGGTTATGGAAACATTACAACACTCTGGAATCAGGTCTCTGCCACACAGGAGTGGGACCACTGTGTCCCATAGCTGCAGTGTGCCATGAGCATAATCCAGAAGGGCACGGTTTGACACCAGGAAGTCCAGGCCCAGTAGTGCTGTCTGTGTGGAACCCCGAAGAACGTGGAATACATGCTGCCAGGACTTACTTCCTAGATGCAAGGTGACTGTTATGGTCCCCAAAGTATCCAGCATCTGTCCATTCACAGCCCGTGCAGCAACAAAGGCAGCCTTTAGGGGGCGCTTGTGTAGTGTTGGAACTGATTTGCGGAAGTCTGCACTTATAAACGACTCGGTTGCACCTGAGTCCACCAGAACGTTGACTTCAGTCCCCTCAATGCTCCCCCTCACATAGGAAGTGTGCTGCTCTTCAATATCCTGTGTCAGTGTATTAATTGTGGGGGATGTAACCGTTTCTTCCTCTAGGGAGCCCGTAGGGGATATAGCTGATGTCTGGGCTGCAACATCAGCTACATCTCGTTTCCCGACTGATTGGGTGTGTGCTCCCTCTTGGGGGAGAGGAACCGTACTCCCCGGCGTCTCTGGGCGTCGTCGTTAAAGGGGCCCCTCGCAGGTCGAGGATCACGGCCAGTTCGGAGAGGGTGTTCTTTCATTATAGGTTGCCCGGGGGGCCAGTTCCCGGGGTATCCATCTGCCCTCACCTCAGGCCAGCGACAATCTGGTGAACCTCTCGGTTCACCCCGGGGGCGACGTGAATGGCAGCCCGGCGCCCCACACACACACTGACACCCTGGGGAAGAGGTTCTGCACTCATCCTTCCAGCTCTTTTGTCTCAGGTACTTGTTTTCTTCCGTCCCACGTCTCATCTCTAGCCTCATTTCTTTCACGACCTCCGTAAGTCTCCCTATTGCCTTATACACACCTCCTCCATCCGATATAGAGTGCACCATGGCGGTTGCACTCCCTCCGAGGGGAGTGTGGCATGCTTGGGGGGTGACGTAGTCCATTCTCAGAGTCTCTCGGGCCATTTCACATCGACCAGCAATGACCAGGGCCTCCTCTAGGTCAGTAGCCCCCTGCTCATGACATTTAGCTCGCAGAGTTGGGGGGGAGTCCCCCCAGGAACCTACGGAATTTCTCCTCCTTCTGGGCTATTTCACCATAACCTGGGAAGGCTTCTTGCACTAGCTGGCTTATGTCCGCGGCATAAATGTCCAAGCTCTCCCTGGAGCATGGGAACGAGCAGAGATGTTAGCTCTGAAACAGTCTAAGAAATGTCTCTGTCCAAAAGCCTCCAGCAGCCTCTCTCTAACGGCTGGATAATCGTCCTGAACGACCGCTGGCAGGCTGTCCCACAGGAGAAAAGCTGCCTTGGTCAGCCGTGTTGGCAAAAGTCTCACCAGTTCAACTTGGGCTTGACCTCACAGATGAATGGTGGGAAATTGCTTTTAAAAGAGTAAATTCTACGTCCTCTTGTGCCCGACTGACTCTGATTCAGTTCAAGGTTTTGCATCGAATACATTTCACCAAAGCAAAACTTTCTAAATTATTTCCAGGCTCAAGTGATATCTGTGATAGATGTTCTTCGTCAATTGCCGATCATACTCACATGTTTTACTCTTGCTCGAAATTGGCTGCATTTTGGTCTGTGTTTTTCGACACTGTATCTAAGGCTCTCAATATTTCATTGTCACCCAGTCCTCACATTGCTATTTTTGGTGTACCTGAAGATTTGACCATGCTGACTAGAAACCAGAGTGATGTTATAGCTTTCGCCTCTCTTATAGCCTGTAGACGTATATTGCTTCAGTGGAAAGACCCAAACCCACCCTCCGCATCTTCCTGGTTTGAAGATTTGTTGAAAATCAAATATACACTACGAGGCTCGTCTGATAATTTCCTTAAAAGGTGGAATCCGGTACTCACTTACATTGACTCTCTCACCTCCCTGGAATGTAACTGATAGTCCTATCAACGATATTGTATGTTGAGCTGTGTGTGTCGAGCATCAAACAATTGTATCTGTGCTAAGTCTTTTTATTTATTTATTTTTTCTAAATGACTCTTGTCCAGTTTTGGGTGGGTTATTATTTGTATTTTATTTCCTTTGTGTTTTCATTATCATTCCCTTATCCTGTTCCTGAAAAAAAAAAAAAAAAAGGGGGGATTTCATGCATGTTTGACGACTGCTACATCATTGTTGTTTTTTCTCATGTTTCCCAATAAAAATACATATGAAAAAAAAAAGTCTCACCAGTTCATAGTCAGGGTCACCCCTGGTGCCTCCCACGAGCGCTCTCACAGCCACTTCGTATTGACTGGCCCAGCAGGGGAAACTTTGCTTGTCCTCTCTGGTGAAGGGCGGCGGGAGTTCAATCCGAACTCCGCTAGCGAACGGCCTCTCCCCGCGTCGCCCTCGGTCCTGCAGTGGGTCCTCATCAAACTTCCACATGTTGGTAGTTTTCGTGGTTTTATCACTATGAAACGAGCTGAGTCCTACCGTGAAGTACAGCTCCGACGACACGGTACACATTTAACTAACCTAACTAAACTTCAGCAGGTAAACTAAACGGTGCGTGCAGTCACTAGACGCTACTTAGCTGAAACTTCGGCGGTCCGTTATCTTATTGTCCAATGTCCACGAGGGGAAATCCCACCACTGCCACCAATGTAACCGTGCATAAAGGCACCTATACTGGATGAATGATAATTTACGAATGGACACGAAGAGTCATCTTGAACAGCCGGCGTCTCACCGTTTATTTCTCCTCAACAGTTAGTTTACAGCCGTCCATCTCCGGATACACACCACACTCACTTCCGGTCTTCCCTTCACAATAAAACTCAGAGCTGCCCTAACAACACTAGGTTACAATAGTGTCCGTGTGTTTTGATGGGAGATGCATGAGGAGATGTGACAGATGAATCGCTTTGTCTTCCGTATTCCTTGATCTGTCACATAGTCCGAACATGCAGATAACCGCACAGAGAAGCAGCACCTTCATGATACCAGCGTTGTAAGGGAAATCGCACAGATTAGCTCCAGAACCCCGACGAAGAGCAGACAGCAGTATGACAGCGTGGGAAGTGTAGGCCTCGTCAGCGGGCGAACATCAGCTGGAAAGTTCAATCAAGGCGAGAGAGCATCACCAACCTTACTGCATGGATCTCCGCCGCCACGATGTCCTGTGAGCTCCAGTTAGTTTAGTATCCCAGGGAGTTCTTCAGGGAACAACCGTGCCTTTTTGATCGTCGTTGTTAACAACGCATAAGTGCTTTCCGAAGCGAATACGTGGTGACGGCTGGCAACCGGGGGTAGTGCAACAGGTAAGCTTACGCTTCACCCAAAGCCAAACAGATTGCAAGTGACTAAAAGTCCATCAAAACAGTACTGACTTTACTTCAAAATAAATGCGAGAGATAGCCTGAATTAAATCAATAAAACACAACTTTTAGACGTACGGGACAAGACTGCAGATCAGCAGATCAGCAGATCAGATCAGACACAAGACAAACACAGTGCTGCCGTCTTGGATTGTTAGTTTAGGTGTTAGGTATGTGCCCAAGAGGGGCATCTTCCATGCAGCTGGAGCAAGCTGTTGAAGCTGAACTTAACAGCTACTTGTTGTCTCCCACCATTGACAGTGAAGCAGACCCTTTGGCTTGGGAGAAACTCCACCAGGTCACCTACCCAAAGCTGAGCAAACTAGCTCGGAGGTATCTTTGTATACCTGCCACTAGTTCGCCCTCGGAGAAGCTATTCAGTACATCAGAGAATGTGGTAACATGTCAATGTACATGTTTGAAACCTAGCAAAGTTAATGTGATGGTTTTTTTGGCCAACAACTTGGCCTAAGGGAATAACGTAGGCAGTAACTTGCTAGATGGGGTAGTTATTTGTTCCTGATTTTATCTAATTTTCTCTTGATTTAATGGCCTTATTCTATTTCAATTTCCCCCTCATACTATAGAGCAGTGGCGGCTGGTGAAAAATACTGTAGGTGGAGCTCTATATTGGGGGGGGGGGTCTGGGGGTCCTCCCCCAGAAAATTTGAATTTTGTAAATGTGATTTCCTGCATTCTGGTGCATTTTTGGGTGACCAGCTGGAGATCCCAAATCATTCACAATGATACATTTGTGTGTGGGTAAATTTCAATGTTTCACACATACTCATATTTGTTGTTCGCTATTTGGTCAAAAGCGTCCCCTTAAATACATGATGGCGACGCCCATGTCCCCTGCCTATACCAATGAAATAACTCAAACCAGTCAATACCAATGGTCTAAAAAGACAATATTAATTTAACTGCCATGTAGAAATCAACAGTTTCACAGGTAATGATAATGAACAAGTTGCATGTTTATTATGCTCCGTGTCCAGATAGAAAGTGCAAACACAAAGATAAATTATAAAAGGTAATACAACAATCTAGTTATTTAAATATATGTAGTCTACAGCTGGGGATTGATTAAAGTTCACAGTAGACAAATTGACAATTGGATAATGGATAACAGTCTGTGTTGATACAATGAAAGAGAGAGAAGGCTCTCAAAGAGAGGGTGGGACAACATTCTTGTAGTGAACACCAAGTATGAAAAGAAAGATAATTTTAACATTTTAGCTAGTATGAAACACAATAATCCAGCTCAGAACTTAGAAACAACAAAAAAAAGCAAAACAAAGCAAACATACTGTTATGTTCCTATTGAGATCAATATTTTAATGGCAAATGTGTGTGAAACATGGTGTGTATGAGTGAGTGAATCAGTGAATGAGAGAGAGTGTGACAGAGACAGCCAATAAAGCGTATTCAATTGAGGGAGGAGTGAGAGACAGCACGAGAAAGAGAGAGAGTGAGAGGCTGTAATGGTTTTTTTCATGGATTGGCAGACAGTTGATAAGCTCCAGAACCTGCGTCCTGGCGGTCTTCCCCCTCTCATAGTCCTCCTCACTGGGGAACCATTGTCACGCGCTGCCCCTGTGTTTACACGTGGATTTTGGCACACTTCTGCCGTGCAGATCTGCAAATGCGATCCGTGTGTAAAAACGCATAACTTCACGCAATACAGTGTACACACCACTAGTCGGCGCGTAGCACCCAGTGATGTTAAGCGTGTCATTGTCATGGGTAAGATGGCTGCCGTTAATGACACTGGCCGGTCGTCGGAAACTTCGAACAACTCATGGGCTTTACAATGCGTTCATTTATGAGGAAAACAAACGTTAACTTACCCATGAGTTGTTTGAAGTTTCCGACGACCAGCCAGTGTCATTAACGGCAACCATCTTACCCATGACAATGACACGTTTAACGTCACTGCTACGCGCCGACTAGTGGTGTTTTTTCAGAGCGCCCCCAAGCTATAAAATTCGACGACGCTGATTGGCGAAATAAATATTTTTTTGCATAGCAACCGGGGAACCATTGGCTTAAATTCCAGCACTGTTGTGCTGATCAAACTGGTGCCCAGGGAAGACAGCCTATTGGCTACTAGCCTACACACGTTGAACGTGACAGTGAACGTAACGTTGAACGTGACAGTGAATGCAGATATCATTCTGGAGAGTTCTAAACACATTCTAAAGTAAAATCATTATTAGCATGCAATTAACACCGATTCTTTATTTTTTTTAAATATATTTTTCAAAATGAGAGATTATATAAAAAAATAAAATAAAATAAAAACAGGCAGGCAGGTCGGTGGGAGGGAGGGAGGGCGGCGCCCTAGCGCCCTCTATGGGCGAGCCGCCACTGCTATAGAGCTCTGCACCTTGTTTGGCAGAGTCAGGGCCTTGATGATTGTAATGGAGAACAATAGTATATTTTAAATTGACATGTTTTTTGTTATATTTTATTTAAGTTGTATTCCCCAAAATATTTTTTTATTTCAAGAGATGTTGAGTTAAGAAGACAATATTTTAAAGGGAGCAGGGAAATTTAAACTTTTTTAATATAATCTTTCTCATAGCTGTTTTAATTTGAGTTTGAATTTATTTATTCAGTGGGCATATGCTATTCATCCCGTTGGTCCTGTGTTGTGTGTGTTCTCCACTAGATGGCCTCCTACTGTGTTCTCCCTGGATTTTCACACACCTGCTCCAATTGTCTCACCTGCCCTGATTGCAACCCTGGTTGCATTTAACCTCTCTGTATTCTTTGTTCCTCCCTGTGAGTGCATCACCCTTCCCGCAGTATTCTCCTCACATTGCCCAATCCCAAGGTCCAGTTCCCTTGTAGAAGTCGATGCTTCTGATGTTGGGGTAGGGGGGGGTCCTCCTCTCCCAGCGCTCCCCTAAAGACAACAAGGTTCACCCATGTGCATTTTTCTCCAAGAAGTTGTCGCCAGCTGAGAGGAACTACGACGTGGGCAACCGGGAGCTGCATTGAAGGAATGGAGGCAGTAGATGGAGAGGGCCGTTCCTAGTGTGGACCGACCATAAGAACTTAGAGTACTGTAGTATATTCTTCTCGGCTGCCAGAATACTGGTTTGTGGATGATGAAATGATGGAGGTCCTCTCCCAAAAGTGTCTGAGTAAATAACTTTTTATTTAACAGAGAACACAAGCGGGAAGTCATTCAATGCATTGAATTGTCCGAATAACCTTTTTTCTCTCACACACACACACTTCTTATACCCTGCCCAGACCAGACCATCTGTGCCAGTCCTGCAAACTAAATCAACATACCTAGACTGTCTAACTTTTACAACACAACAACTTCCTATCGTAAACCACATACTGAAACCCAGTCTGAGTTCATCAGGGCATCTTGTTGTTATTTCAGCAGGCACTCAGGATTGCCCCAATATACCTTACTAGGAGACACAGGAATGTTCTCTCATGACACAGCAGTATTCTACAGATAAAGAATGAGTGAAATACAATGAATAAAAGAAAGAAGTAGAATAACTTATAAATGTATATCAGAAAATACACTACATATTCCCCCCTCGTGACTTTGAAGAAGTCACGCAAATATAACACAGAGTTAAGCATGTTGCATTCAGTCTTCCCGCTTGTATTGACCTTTATATATTGATGATAATAACATAAAATATAAATGACAGTGATTCTAGGTCCTAGTTTATCAAGCTTTTTGGAACAACTAATTTAGTCTTTTAGCGTTACCTTTGGATCTTATGCCCACATTATTTTATTTACTTTTAGACTAGGTAAACTTATTCAATTATTCTAATAAGGTCAAATTCATGAGCTATGCTCACCCAACTGGAAGCACTCTCCCCAGTTAGCCATTCAGCAGCTGAAGAGAGGTCTGTCCAGGTCGGGTTACCATCATCTAGTCGAAAACCACCTCTAGGAGATGTAAAAAGAGTAGCATGACGGTTTCCTAATCCAGAGTAGTTCTCACCCACAAGCCAATCAGGATGAAGCACTTCTCTCTAAGCTAATCACTGTCAATGCACAACACTCATCATTACAGAGTGTTAACAACTGTCAACACCAATCACTTGTAAATAATCAATCATTAAAGGAATCAAAAGAAAACATAAAATATAGAACATAAAAACACATCACATTCAGATAAAACTGTCAGCCATGTTGCCTTCTAGTATAAAAATTATGATCAACAGCTGGTAACAGGAAGCAATGTTCCTGTTGTTCATTTCGTGTTTGCAGTCCATGTCAATGTCCAGGTATGAGTCTCTGAGTCCACTTAGGGCAGGAGCCCCAGATCAACTGTCCTCTCTCTGGTGAATCCCCCTCCATTGTCCTGAGGGGAAGAGAGACCAGAACCAACCAGTATCTTTGCAGAAAAACATCTGACACAATATAACATCAACAAAATGTAGACAGTTGTTTCTATTATGTAATTATAGATCAGGCGTGTCCAAATCCTAAACGAACCAAATTATCTTTTATCGTTATTAATCAATATCCCCTTAGGTTGTTATTACCATTGATTAATATTCAAATGATCCCCCCTTGTTCCTCTCTTTGGGCGATCATTAGTACCGGTTCCCTATTAAGGTTTGAACACCTCTTCTCCAGGCAACAAGGCTGATTCCCATGTATATAGACAATAGTAAACAAATATTATGATGTCTGTGCACTTTTAATAAATCAGCAAACGTGTATACATAAGTAGTTCAAACAGTATGTGAAAATTATATCAAAACAAACATGCATACAAAGGTGAGTCAAACAATAAGTAAATATGGTGAATGAAGTAAAAAATGAATATATATATATTTGTAGTCACACATAGTCATTGAATAGTCATGAGTAAATTTGAGTACTTAAAATGGGTACACCTCAAATAAACCATTCTCAATTTCCTCATTGTCATCGTCCAAGTCATCTCTAATTATCAATGGCATCTGAGTTTGTCCCCCAGGTAAAAACACTCCGGCCCATCTAAGAATCATAGCTTTAGCAACAGTCAGCAGTATCGAGCAAAAACAAAACATCGTACATAAAGACAATACAATTGACACCACAACTTGAACAATTACAGCACCCATCGGGCCAAATTTTTCTTGCAGCCAATTATTTGCTGACCAACCAGCATCTTTCGAGGGACCAAATGCATCTCTAACGACTTTCAATGCATCAATCACACTAGTCAAATTATCAGAGTTATCGGGGACCAAAGTATAGCATGCATCGCCAGTTAAGTTTAAACTGACACACAGACCACCTTGTTTAGCCAAAATGTAATCAAGCGCCATGTCATGTTTCAATAAGGTCAGTCTGTGGCTTTTCTGTGTGTTTGACAAAAACTCAAATCCTCTTATAGTTTCATTTGCAAAACCCTGTATTGTATAGGTGATGTTATCAATGTGGTCCGCTAAGAATGTTACACCATACCAGGGAAATAATCCTATTCCCCACTTCTCAGCCAAACTAATTCTCCAATGATATGACTCAAGATTACTGAATGTCGCCATTTCTCTCTTCTTTCTACCACTTGAACTCTCTGGTTGTATTCCTTGTTTAATTACGCTAACATCCCAAGGGAGTTTCAGTGTGGACATATAACAGCATCCTGTCCATCCATGCGGTAAAAATATATATGCTTGTTTCCCGCAAATCCACCAAATATCCTTGAAATTCCCTATAGACACATTAGCAGGAAGGGTTTGATTTACTACTGTCAAAGTCTTATGTTGTTTACCTGGGATGTGAAAGGTTACTTCATACTTCCTATGTGGTTTTACATGCTTATGAACATCAAATTGCATCATATACATGTCGCACTCTGACATTCCCATAAACAAATAATCTATTCCATATGTGTTATTTGAACAAAAACAAGCCTTACCTTGTGCAGGTTGCACTTCCAATGAATCAGGGGCTTTTTTAAGCTTTTCATGTTTGTCATTAAGATCTAAATATGGCAACTCAAGCAGCCATTTACACACTCCTCTTGGTTTAAACAAATTTGTCGATAGAGCCAACCAAACGTCTAGTGCTGCTTCTTGTTTGTATTTTAACCATGATAATGCATTAGACTGACATTGGGCAAGCAGCGGTTCAGGAAGTGTTTCTAAGATTGATGGCCATGTACTGGGTGCTGGAACCTTAACCACACATGGGCAATTCCCATATGCTGCTATTCTTACAGAATGAGTTACTTGTTGGAACCACAAGTTCCTTTTTGCCCATGGGTCGGAGATCTGTAATACCGAAGAGTCAAACCCATATGCCTTCCACCTAGCGTCCCTTTTCTTAATGGTACGCAATTCGTCACTCTTCTCAGTCTGTGTCCAGCTGTTGTCTGGTAAATCATAGTCAGTCATTGCGTTCTCGGTCTGAGTCATGTCAGGTAGGTTCTGAGTAGTATTATGTCTTAATGGACCTGGTGAAGTAGAAATACTAACATTGTCAAATTTCTTATTACTATTGTTTTCTATTACAGTCGTGAGTTTCAGCGCTACACTTGGAGAGTCTGTGGATGTCTCTGAAAATGTCATAGATGTTCTAGGTGTCATAGGTGTAGTAGCTAAGTTCTGAGTTGTACACATGGTCTCTGTAACTATCACAGATGTCGTTATTGCTCTGTCAACGTCCCTTGTCATGTCTTCACTTTCCTTCTCACTCATAACCTCAGCTGTAGAGAGTCTCATCTCCACAGTTTCGCTAATAGGGGTTGTAATTGTTGTAGATTCAGCATCTGCCCTTATTGTACTTATTGATCCCTCATCTCCTGCAAATGTAGCAGAAGTTGATATTCTACTATTATCTGTCACTCTCAACTCTGCATTGGTAGTAGTTATCTCTTCGCCTTCCATTAAGAGTGTTGTAGCTATGGTGATAGGTCTAATAACCGCCTGTGTTGTAACCTCATCTAAATCAGCCACAAGTGTTATTGTATGAATGTCAAATCCTGGGCTCCAGGATTGAAGTTTTTTCTCACGATATATGCATGTATATACCCCTAACTCTTCTTTACTGACGTCACGCATAAAGAGTGAGCAATCTTCTAGACCCTTTCCTTGCTTTTGGTCATAGAGTAAGAAATACTTCCTCTGATAATAAGATACAGCATCGGACTCAAACATTTCCCTACCTTGGTTGTCTTTCCACAAAGGAGGATTATTACCACCAATATTCCCTCTATTACACTTACATGGAAGTACAACCCAACTACCTAATTTTACTTTAATCGTAGTCTTTAAATCGCCTGGGTCTGGTCTTTGTGCGGACCGGTCTAGGACTTTGTCTTTGGTTTGAATCTCTCGTCTCTCTCGGAGAGTCATCGCATTTCTCTGGTGTCTTTGATGGAACGTCTCTTGGGAGGTCCGACCCTGCTGCTTCTTGGGCATGCTGTAGGTCGACCTCAGTGAACCTTCTTTCTTGTCTATTTTCGGAGGGTTCATCGCTAGGACTGTCAGGCACATGAGCATGATCATCATGCATCTCCACAACAGGATCCACCTGCTCTTCTGGAGTTTCATCATCCTGCTCTCGATCTTGTAAGTGTGATATCTCTTCACTCGGTGCCTTTACACAATGGTTGAGATGAAACCACGTCGGTGATCCCTCAACTTGCACCGCTGTTCCAGTACAACGGACAACTTCAAAGGGTCCCTCTCGACGAGCGTCAAACCATTTTCTTCTGAACACTTTCACAAACACCTTGTCTCCTGGTTGAATAGTGTTCTTTTCTCTTGCTCTGTTTTCCTCTTCAGTTTCTTGTTGTGCCTGTTTTTCAGAAACATACGTAGATATATCCCTATGTAGGGTAGTTAAGTATTTAACGTATGCTTTCATCTCATCTTCTAATAAAGATAAGCTTGGGCCTTTTCCGCTAGTACGCAAACACGGAGTTGGCATTCGTCTGCCAGTTAGCAATTCATGCGGTGTCATATGTAACTCACGCAGTTCGGTTGAACGACACGCCATCAACGCGAGCGGAAGCGCCGCTATCCAATTTAGTCCCGTATGTTGACAGATTTTCGCAAGTCGGTTTTTGATCACGCCATTCATTCTTTCGCAAATTCCCTGACTTTGGGGGTGATAAACCGCTCCGAGACGTTGTTTAATTCCTAGTTTTTGTAGGATTAATTTCACTGTTTTGTCTACGAACTCACGTCCATTGTCACTACTTATACGATCAGGTAAGCCAAACCGAGGCACAACTTCACGACACAAGAATTTGGCAACCGACTGAGCATCTTTCCTTTTGGTTGGACAGGCTTCGACCCATCGTGAAAACCTGTCCACCACAACGAGCATGTATCTTTTCCCTTCAACAGGTGTTATCATGTCCACATAGTCAATGACTAATTCACGCATCGGACCTCTAGGTGTTGGAATATATCCAGGAGGTGTCACCACACCCCTCCTGATATTGTTTTTCAAGCAAATTGTACATCTTCCTATGACATGGTCAATTTGTTCAAGCAAAAATGGCGCCCAAAAACCATACTCCTTTATGATTTTCCTTCTCACCTCCCCCCTGGCGACATGGGCTTGCCCATGCGCCTCCTGTATCAACAAACCTAGCAAATCAGGGGGTGCAACCACCAGCCCCTCATGGTTCCTCCACAAGCCTGTGGAGTCTTGACTGGCACCTCTGTGCACCCACAATTGTTTATCTAAGGCAAGCGCTGTCTCCTGCATCAAAACAACGTCCTTAATGGTGATTTTGTCCTCTAACTCCATTTCATGAGTGACCAAGAGAACTTTCCCTGGCTCACACGCACCTGTCACTGCTTTGGCAGCTTCATCGGCCACCCTATTACCCTGTGTGACCCTCGACATGTCCGACTTGTGCGCCGCGCATTTAGCAATAGCAATCCCTTTAGGTTTCATCATAGCCTGCAACAACTTCACTATCTGTGCATGATGCTGTATGGGAGAACCGTCCGTCTTAATGAACCCACGACCCTTCCACACAGCACCGAACAAATGACAAACATTGTGAGCATACGCCGAATCTGTGTAAATAGTCACCCGTTTCCCAGCAGCTAAAAGACATGCTTCAGTTAAACCCACTAATTCAGCTAATTGAGCTGACGCAGGCTGTGGTATTATTTCAGCCTTCTCAACAACAAAACCAGTATCCTGGGCTCTGACAACAGCATAGCCAGCACTCAACCTGTCACCCACTCGGTAACAGGAACCATCAGTCCAAAGTTCTAAATCTGCATCCTCTAGCGGAAGACTTTGTAGGTCTGACCTAAGTTTTGAGTACCGTTCCGCCTCCTGCACACAATCATGAGGCTCACCGTCTTCCAAGGTTGGCAAAGTCTCTGCTGGATTTACTGTATTACATCTCGCTAGAGTAACATCCTCTTGTTCTAAAAGCCTATGATACTCCCTAAGTCTAGGCACGGTCAAAGTGTACCTGCCACGGTTTAGCAGGTTTCTGAGGCTATGATGTGTAAGGATTGTCACTGGATAACCCATTGTGATAGATGACGCTTTCTCATACATTAAATTGACTCCTACTAGGGCCCTGTAACAAAGTGGCATTCCTAATTCCACTTCCGAAAAAGCAGTAGAATAATATGAAACAGGTTGAGGACTTAGTCCTACTCCTGTTGGCTGGCAAAGAACCGCGCATGCAAATTTACCCCCTGTAGAAGTGGACACATATAGGACAAAGTTCTTTGAATAGTCCGGCAACGCTAGTGCCGGAGCCTCCTGCAGTCTCTGTTTAATTGTTTCGAAGGCCATGTGACCATCTTGTGTCCACGTAAGGTTACAATGGAGTTGACCACTCCCTGTTTCTTTGATCATAGTTCTTAAAGGCCCCGATAATTTAGCATAATCTTCTACCCATGCTGAAGAATATCCAGCAATGCCCAAGAATGTCATCATCTCTCTAACTGTTCGGGGTTTAGGGACCTTAGAAATTGCTTCTAGATGGTTGGCAGAAATGCTTTTGTGTCCATGAGTAATTGATTGGCCCAGATAAGTCACTCTTTGCTGAACGTATTGCAACTTCTTCTGAGAAACCTTGTGGCCTCTTTCAGCCAATATTTGTAGTAACTTAATTGAATCTTCATGACATGTTTCTTTGTCAGGTGAGGAGATAATTATATCATCCACATACTGAGACACTTTGCTCTTCAGTACATGTCCTATGCCCTCCAAATCTTCTCTCAGCACTTTATTGAAAATGTGGGGAGAATGTTTGAACCCCTGTGGCAGTCTCTGGTATTGGTAAAATTGATCTTTGTATGTGAATCCAAACATGCCTTGTGATTCGACATCAAGAGGAACACTAAAAAATGCTCCGCACAGATCCAAGACTGTAAACCACGTAGCTTCTGGTGGGATCTCAGCCAATAAGGTGTGTGGATCTGGCACTTCTGCAGGGAAGTCAGTCACCACTTCATTGACAGCTCTCAAATCATGCACCAAACGGTAAGAACCATCTGGTTTCTTCAAAGGCAGCAAAGGTGTATTGCTCTGTGGGTTTTGAGTTATTTTCAAAACACCTGCTTGCAGTAGTCCATCAATTTGAGGTTCAATTCCTCGGATTGCCTCTTCTTTCAATGGATATTGATTTTTCCAGGGCGGTGTAGTTCCTGGTCGGAGTTCAACTTTCACCGGCTGGGCTGACTTCACAAGTCCAATATCTGTGCTGTGTTGTGACCACACACATTGCGGGACTTTCTTCAGCATTTCCTCTCTCATGTCGTCAGAATCTGTCTTCATACTGAGCACTGACTCATTGGTCATCTGTATAGCCTGTGGTTGACCCAATCCATGAGCCAAAACTGCAATTTTTATGAATCGATGATCTTCACTTCGCCATATAGACATGTTTTCTTTCAATGGAGTGAAGTTAGCTTTTTCAGATTCCATCATCATTGCCCCTATATGTTTTTGTTCATAGTTCTCAGCTATCCTCAAAGTCACATGAGGAATGCTGTTTTCGATGTTATGTTCGCTCTTGAGATATTCATTGCTGTTTATCTTCATGGCTGCCCCTTGTGGCCCCAAAACAATCCAGTCCGAGTTCAGTAGGACTTGTTTAGGTTGATGTGTCAACCATTCATCTGGATCTGATTCAGCAGCATTCTTGAAATACTGTAGAGTACAGTGATGTGGATATTCAGGAAGTTTAGCCTCAGGCATATTTGCGGTGATGAACTTATCCCACACTCTTGCTGGTTCCATTAATTCTTGGCTCAATGTTCCAATCCAGAACACTGAGGAAGCGTCAGTCTCTGTTGTCATGTATAACTGATGACCAATGTCAACAGGTACTTCCACCAAACAGCCGTCTGGTGTACATTTTATTGTGCAATTTAACCTGCACAAAGCATCTCTCCCCAAGAGTGCAATGGGAGTCTGGTCTGACACCAGTATGGGAATTGTGATCTTCTGATTTTTATAGCAGAGCTCAGTTGGCGTTGTGGTAGGAATCAGCTGTTTTATACCCTCAAACCCGATTGTCCGTACAAATCTACCAGACATGGGGAGGTGTGTAGCATCTTTAGGCTGGACACAGGTAAAAGCAGCTCCGCTATCGACCATCATCTTCAGAGGTTGATTGTTTACTTTCACACATATCATCGGATCTTGTTCCGGCCCTGACACTACCAGCTGACACCTTCCCCTCGGATCTTCTGGGCACCCCTAGAACCCTGGCTCCGGGCCCCTATTGGGGTTTACTGGTCCTCTGGGTGTCTGTGGTTGTCCTCCATATCCTCCTCTGAAATTTCCTCTATTATTCCCTCTGTAGTTTCCGCCTCCTCTGGAGAAATATCTGTTTGGCTGGTAGTTGAGTCTCCGGTAACAGTCAGCAGCACGATGTCCAGTTCGTCCACAGCTGAAGCATGTCTCTGAAAACTGTTTATCGTTTGAGTTGTTGTATCCCCTTTCTTCTCCTCCGATGTCTCCTTGACCTCTTCCTCTCCATTCTTTTTTCTGTTCAAGCAAGTCCAGAATGGAAGTAAGCAGTTCCTGTTGCTGTTGTGTCTTGTCTGCTTGAGGCAAAGTTTGGTCAGGCTGTGGTTGAGTTTGTTGTGGTGGGTTTTGGGTTTGCATCATCACAGCTTGCTTCTTCTCCTTATTTTTGTTATCTAATAGTTGCAACTGTGTGAGCTTCCTCAGAGTCTCCTGATCTTGTTCCTTCTGAGCTCGTTCTTTTTTGCGATAAAGTTCAACTTGATGACATATATGATCTATGTAGACGCTCTTTACCATATTACCAAGCCCAACCACTTCTGCCAATTTGCTTCTCACTGATAGTGGTAGCCCTTGCTGTAGTTTAGTTCGCAGAATCGCTTGTTCCATTTGATTCATGTCTGGGTCATTTCCTGTAATGTTTCTCCATTGTTGAAGGACTCTTGAAACATAAGCCCTCGGGTTTTCATTGTCTCCTAGAGGCTCAATGAGAATGTTGTCAGGATGCACATTAGTGGGAAATGTTTCTCTTAGTGCTTTCCACATTCTTCCTCTGTGAGCAGCAAACAGTTCTGGGTCATTTACTGCTGTTCCAATGTGTCGTCGAAGTCCTGCTTTTTCCAGTATTTCGTCCATCGCTGGGACTCCAAGGATGCTTGCCAGAAGTTTCTTGATGTCTCCCATGGCAGGTTGTGTTCCCACAAGAGCCTCATCCACCTTTGAAGTCCATGGATGTGCTCCGTCTTGAAGGATAGGCAATTTCTCCAAGATGTCAGACATGTCCGTATTTTGCCATAGTTTATACTCCAAGTTCCTCCCTCTAACTATTACTGGGAACATCCTGTTAATGTCTGATTTATCACGCAGATAATATCTGGTGTTTACTGTAGAAGGTGTTCCTTGCCTGTCTGACTCTTCAGCCATAGCGCTTGATGTCCCATGGCCAGCAACATTCGGCAATCCTTCATTGATCTGCCTTGGAGTCAACAGTAGTTCATCCTCCTGTAATTCTCTTCTTACTGGTGTAGAGTGTCGTTTTGAAGATGTAGCATATTCACGTGCATATCTTCTGTTATCGACTCCTCCATCACTGTCGCTGGTACTGACATCTTCTGTATCAATCATTGTCGTATCGCGTCTTCCTTTTTTCTCAGCTCTGGCCAAAATCTTTTTCACTGAAGGGTCATATCCTCCAATTCGTCCAGCGTCATCATCACTGTCACTCTCATAGGTCGTGAAGGTCACTCTTCCTGACTTGGACTGTTTTGCTGTCTTTTTCTTTTTCTCTGGACCCTTGGCCCTTGTGACGGGACGCATCACTATGGTTGTTGTAGCGTTACCAGTTTCAAGCAATCTGTTCTCATCATCTGTAATATGGTATGTACCATCGTGATTTAACATTGGAAGCTGGGGGTAGACGTTGATATTTTTGGCTTCAGCTTCGCCCTTCGTCGCATAAGGAGGTGGGTCTTTGGTTGGTGATGGCAACTTTACTGGTGCCATATGTGAGAAAGGCCTGTTGATCTCTGTCTTCAATTTCTGCGTTTCCTCCACAGTTTTTCCTAATTCAACAAACTTGTCCTCTCGTTCCTTGAGGACTCTCTTCGCCTCATTACTGAATAACTCTAAAATGCCTAATTCCAACTGTCTTTTGGACTGTCTCTTCAGTCCCGTATTGCCCTTGTTCTGATCTGTTTTATAAGTGGACACAAGCACCCGCAATATCTTAATAACTTCCGGATTAAAAGTCCCCTTCAGTGGCCAGGGCAACTCAATATTGGGCCAGCGTTTATGCCATTTTTTCGAAATATTTTCGACATCTCTAACGAGTGGGTTATTTTTTATTACAATGTCCACCGGAGTGATTACGTTAGTATCTTTTTTCGGCATCGTGCAATGTATGAATTGCACAACAAATTTCATTCAAATATGTCCTATTTTTTTTTCCTTTTTGAGTTAATTAATGCTAAATCAAAAGAGTAAATTAAAATAAATGTTAAAATAAATGAGTAAATGTTAAAATAAACGACTAAATTAAAGTAAATAGTAAAGTAAATAAGTAAATTAAAGTAAATTAATTACTAAAGTAAAATAAATTAAATGCTCATTGATATATCATTGTATCATCACCATCAATCAAAGAAAAGCGGAAAGTTTGGCAACCTTGGACACCACTAATACCTCTATAACAACAGACAATCAAATTAAATGTGAATAAAGTATCCCAAAAATGTCAATGTGATAATTGGTCCCAGAACTGGAGTCAGAGAAATGAAAGGGGGAGAGAGAGCCAATAACACAAATAGAAATCCACTAATAATATGTCCCTGTCATCGGACACTTTCAATCAAAACAAACCAAACAATGATGAACACAACTACAGTATATCAACTTTCGATAATGAATCAAATATTTTCTCCACATATAAGTATTTAGTCACCTTTACTGAGCTCAAACAATTAAATGTTCAATCAATCTATAAACTCATAACCAATTAATCAAATGATCCTAAAGATAAGTAAAGCAATCCTGTAATATATGGTCAGTCAAATGCCAAACTCTCATCCGTGAATTGTCTTCAATATGTGTTGTATGTATAAATGTACATGTCAATGTATGCGGTATATAGATGTGTGGTGAGCGTGTGTGTGTGTACGTGTAAGACGTGAATTCGTAAACAAATCGCACTAGCCTTTTATGGAGCTGTCGACGATGGGATGCAGGCGAGACGCCTCACGACACGTTCGAGATGTCCCTTTGGGCACCTCCTGGGCGCGGAGGTCTCCTCCTTCACTTAGGATTTCTCGTACAAATGTATATAAAGGAAAGAATAAACAAAACAAAGATTCAATATCTATTCAAACAACTTTGCTTTACATTAATGACAAGACGACATTTAAGGGTAGGATCAGTTATAACATAAAAACATTTTTAATTGCAGTATTAGCATCTGTCAACATAGGGTTATTTATGAATTTAAATCTCGATTATAAGTTCATGAACAAATAATGACCATCAATAAACAAAATGATTATACTAGGCCTCGTTCTGCCTTCTCTCCCCCCCTTGCAGCTTCAAGAGTGCAGTAGGGGCGTGATCACGTGTCTGTGTAACCTGTAGCTCCTCCTAAAAATCCACGCATGCGCAGTTCACTTGTTAAAGTGATTTCAGAGAGAGCGGAGCCAGGCTAACTCGCTTTTTAATCAAAGGGGGAAACCTAGTGGCCCCCCGGTTAGAGAATTATTTGATAGTCTTTCTCTAGGCTTCCGCAAAGCAGTTTCTTAATCTAAACAGGTTCACAACTTCAAGAAATAATAAGACTTCTTTCTACAATATTTACATAAGGAGTCGTCACTCCCACAATTAGACCACTTGTCATTAATAATATTTAGAGCTCAGTTTACAAATCAGTAACTTCATTCATTCATCTTTAGCGCACTCACGCAATGTATTAATATCTATAACTGCTGTTTATTCTACTTTTTCTTTACAGTCTCTCACATCTCCGTCGCTATAAGCACTTGTAGGCTATAGAACAAACATAGACTAACATTATCTTTAGACCTGATGATCCACCAAATAGGCTATTATACTGGCCAACGCCTTTTTTCTTTGTCCCTTTTAACAGGGAAAGGTCAGCGCCTTTTTTCTTTGTTCTTTCTCCACAGACAAACCACATTTACTTCACAGTAACACAGAACAGACACACAAACACAGAACATTGAACATTGAACAAAACACTTATTTTGAAGCTTCTTAATTTTCCCTATCCAACTTTAGGTGTTTATGCAATTTTTTTTTTGTCTTTATTATTTTGTAGGCTGTAAATTACCCGGCCGGGCTTTTCACTTTATCATCTTATCATCTCTTATCGACAGTTTACCATTTTATGCTGCTGCATGAAAGTTCTCCAACGACTTACTTTTCTTTAGCGCTGTCACAGTCACCGTCACATTACTTTGGAAGCGTGTGTCTCCTATCATCGCAAATGCATCTAGTGCATACACATTCACTGACATTTTCAGTACTCTGATAGTGTCACTCCTTTTGCTGCATTTTCACATTTGCCTTGGGCCAGGCCGCAAACTCGCTCTCATCAAAATGTACCCAAGGCTTTTGTCTCACTCAAAACATGTGTCTCCTTCACACTTAAACCCACACATACATTTGATCTGTCATTGGTTTTAATTATTTTCAAATTGGTGCACATGTTACGAACCAATGACGGTTTTTCTTATCGGGTGATGAGCGCATACTCTTCATTCATCCTTCTCTACTCGCATTTCCATTTGTGCTGTCAATGGGCTTTTTCTCGAAACATGCACACACTAAACTGTCTCCCATTGACGTCCTTAACCATATCAAGCCTCTATTCCTCTCGTTTTTATTTTTGTTTTCTATTTCTAAACGTTTTTGTTACTTCTAGTTTCATTTGTTACTTTAATTTTATTTTGTTTCTTTAATTTCATTTTGTTTCTTTAATTTCATTTTGTTTCTCTAAGTATATTTTTAGTACATTTATAACGGAACTCTCTCATCCATCATCCACCAGCCTATTCTTCTCCGCAGAGACTCTTTTTAGTTGCGGACCCACCGCATGACAGAAAACACCTGAACACAGTATAAAAAACCAGAAGTTAGGTGAACTCACCTTTTGTGCACTTCCTCTGGGTTTAAACTGCGTTGAGTTGGTCTCTGGTCATCGATTTCGCGCATTCAGCCAATCCTGTTCGTGACGCCAATAATGTAGTATATTCTTCTCGGCTGCCAGAATACTGGTTTGTGGATGATGAAATGATGGAGGTCCGCTCCCAAAAGTGTCTGAGTAAATAACTTTTTATTTAACAGAGAACACAAGCGGGAAGTCATTCAATGCATTGAATTGTCCGAATAACCTTTTTTCTCTCACACACACACACTTCTTATACCCTGCCCAGACCAGACCATCTGTGCCAGTCCTGCAAACTAAATCAACATACCTAGACTGTCTAACTTTTACAACACAACAACTTCCTATCGTAAACCACATACTGAAACCCAGTCTGAGCTCATCAGGGCATCTTGTTGTTATTTCAGCAGGCACTCAGGATTGCCCCAATATACCTTACTAGGAGACACAGGAATGTTCTCTCATGACACAGCAGTATTCTACAGATAAAGAATGAGTGAAATACAATGAATAAAAGAAAGAAGTAGAATAACTTATAAATGTATATCAGAAAATACACTACAGTACATCAGGACAGCCAAGAGGCTGAACTGCCGACAAGCCAGGTGGGCGTTGTTTTTTAATCGTTTCAATTTCACCTTGTCGTATTGCCCTGGATCTAGGAACAGCAAGCCAGATGCCCTCTCTCGCCACTTTGAGCCTGATGACACCCGCACATGGGAGAAGTTGGCCTTCAGGGCTTTCTGGCAGAAAGGGCTTTCTACCTAACCCTAACCAAGTAGTTTTGTTGCCTAACCCTAAACCTAAACCCAACAAAGTAGTTGTGTTGCCTAACCCTAAACCTAACCAAGCAGTTGTGTTGCCTAACGATCTGACAAGTGTTAAATGCAGACTGCATTTAATAAAGTAACGATCTGACAAGTGTTAAATGCAGACTGCATTTAATAAAGTAAATAAAGTAAATATCGGAAAATGGTGTATGTACACACTTTAAAAGTACAGACTTATGAGAGTCAACCTGTTGTATGCATCCAGCAATGAGCTGCCAAGTGCACCCACTGTAGGACTAACCTATAAAATCAACATCACATCAGTTCACTAAAATGAACATACGTTCACACAGGCTATCAACAGTCTACCCACCATGCGGAACGAGGCACACACATAAGTTTGCAGAAAAACCTTGCCAGACCAACTTCTGCCCTGAAGGCATATTAGGGCGAGTTAAAAACAATGCAAATATTTGAGAAAAGGTCCATGGTTAATGCATGAATATGCATTAATTGTTGTGAGTTGTGAGTTGATTGCAATTTATGGTTGATTTCATAGTTTAGTCCTTAAAAGGGGCTATATGTAACAATGTATGTACTGTACTAAATCATAAAATCACAATGTCAGAGATTAAGGAAACATGCCAAGTCGAAATACCGACAATGCTACAGCCAGTATGCTACAGCCGGGTCAGAACGTCTGTTTTTGTTTTGGCCAGTTTGATTCACTATTTTTCGAGTTGACTCTGCCCACTGCCCATTTTGACACCCGGGTTACCAGATATGAAACGAATTGGCACATAAACAGCGTGCTGCAGCCATGGAAGCAAGCAAACGAACTGGATCAACTGATATTGTATGGGATTTTACCTGACCTTGTTGTGGAAAAAACTTCGTACAACATTTAACACTTAACTTGACAAAATACGAGAGTTCGGGAGATCTGAAGCATGAAAGATAAAGACTTTATTTGTACTCAAGAGCAAGCACAAATATAGCCGAGTTGGTTTGACAAAGAACTGATATTCTTGATTCAGACTTCAGGTTATATTGGCTACCTTTGTGGTTTCCTCCTCCATGCATTAATCACCCAATCACAACAACCTATACATTGTTTAACTATTCAAACCTAAAGATTAGGCTCCTCCCCTGTGGCCCTTTCACAGCTCCACACCAGCTGGGCATACAATTACACTTCTGCAGCACATGTACTTGTGAGATAAAATTAACTAGAAACTAAATCACTGACTTGAGGTAGTTTACATATAACAAATACCAATCTTGAGTAAAGTAACAAATCAAAGAAAACAAATGTACCTGTAACAAAATATGAGTCAACATAAAGATGCATGATAACCTGTATGAGCACAATGAAAACCACATCTTCCCAATAAATATTCATTCAACCAATTTGACTACAATACCACAATTTATGATTGTAGGATCCACTCAGAGTATGCAATAATTAAACTTTAAAGATAACGTTAACTAATTAAACATGTGTAAGTAGAATAGAGACAACGAGACTAGAGTGTGCGACTGTAAGTGACTCTTCCCAGGTCTACTTTTACGACAGTCACAGGGTTCTCAGTTGACCCCCCTCTGACTGGGTGACAAAAGGGGTAAATACAGATGTGTGATTAGACTCACTGGGTGCTTACATTATCTTGCTGTGTAATCAACAACTGCAGGGGGCCGCATTATCAACACAATAGACTAGGTTCATCCCAGTGTCAGCAGGATGTTCACGTGAGTGTTTAGGTGATTTAGTCACCCTGACCTGTGACTGTCCTGTTCCCCTCAGGGCAACACCCTGAGAATCTCACTATATTGGGGGCACTGAAAAAGGTCATCAAAGGTTTATTTATTATTTAACAGTTTCCCATCTGTGATTCTCTGTATTTCTCCACACTTATTAGATTCATATAGCATAATGGCAAGACAATAATTATGTATTATCATTAAATGCAAGGGAAAATTTCTCCCACAACCTAAAAAGCCTTGTTCTTCTAAAAAAGCAAACATATACATTAGCTGATTAACTTAGTGTAGGACTTGTTGCTTGTCATTGTCAAAATTGAATAAAACAATATAATGTTGCACTCCACTCATCTTGCGCTCATGTTGGTTCAGTGGGTAAAGTTTGTGCATGTTCGAAAAATAATCCACACCTCTCCAGCCAATCAGAATCGAGTATTCACCCGGGCCATGGTATAAGACTATTATATTCCATTTCTGCCAAGTCCATTCCGCTACATGCCACTAAATTCTACACACTGCACCTTTAAACAAAAAAAGATCAACTGGTTTGTTGCTGGTGTAATTAAAAGTACTCACAAACTGTACAATAACAGGGTGAAGTGAAGTTTTATTTGACCCTTATCACAAATATAGTGGATATACATTCAAACACATACACTATCTCTTTACTTTAGAAGGGAGTATTCATAGCATAGAGAAGTATTTATCTAACCTCCATCACCTCTTAGTAGCCTAACATTTTTCACAATTTGTATTAATTGGAAACACAAATCAAATGTTGATAGAGGCCCCTACTGAATAGTGATAATGATGTGGATTTTACACTTTCTTCTTGCAGACATGAATAAAGTAGCATGGGGCTTCGGTTTGTCCAGGGGTGTAAGTCTTGAAATCTCCATAAACACTATGCTCCATTTTTCCATGGAAGCCTGCCATCAGTAGAGATTTAAAGCTCTCCAGACAGTGAGGGTAGTAGGATAAGCGGAATTTACTGCAGCACACACACACACACACACACACACACACACACACACACACACACACACACACACACACACACACACACACACACACACACACACACACACACACACACACACACACACACACACACACACACACACATTAATTGAACAGATACAATACACTATATAAATAATGACGTACTACTATGTTACTGATAGTCAAATATCTGAATATTGTTACTGAATGTTACTGAATGTCAAATATCAGGAGTATGAAATCCAAGGATATAGGGTGAAACAAAAGTCAGTATTGAAAACAAAAATCACAACAGGCACTTTTTGATTTACCTGACTTCAGAGGGATTCTGAACCTGGTCTTGTGGGATTTGAATTGTGTAGTCCAAGGTAATCATATGTGGCTTGTTCTCCACCCAGAGAACCGAGGTGGAAATGTCCTGAGTCAGATCACTCTACAGAACACACAAAACACAGTACATCATTAATTATGCAAGATAAAACTAAGCCATTGTGCTGTCTGCAACAACGACCTGCTACCAGCTGGACCCTGAAAACTTTGGGATGGCATATATGATCTATTCCTGGTGGAATACAAAATCGAACATGAATACAAATTTAGATGTAAACATTTTAATTGAACAACCAAAGAACTACAAATATTTAGAGAACTGCATCAGTTTGCATTGCTATAATATATATATATATATATATATATATATATATATATATATATATATATATATATATTAGTGTTGGGCATAGATTAATTTCTTTAATCTAGATTAATCTAACTGTAATCTTGGAATTAATCTAGATTAAAATGGCTCATTTGAATTCTGTCGAAGGCATTCATAATATGCGTGTGCTACCTAAATAATGACTAAAAATAAGTCTGCGCGATTGTTGACGTGGGGGGGGGGGGGGGGGGGGGGGGGTCTGTGTAAAACGATCTGGGTTCTCATAAACCCGTTCGCGGTGGTAAGAGACGAGCAGAGTCTACAGCGTCCATTCACTCCAATAATAACCCGGTCACGGTGATAGATTACCCTAACCCTTTTTGGAGTGAATTGTTTCACAGTAGACTGCGGACGCTGTAGACTCTGCTCTGCGAGCGGATGCTGTAGACTCTGCTCGTCTCTTACCAACGCGAACGGGTTTATGAGAACCCCCAGATCGTTTCACACAGACGCGGGAGGGTACCTTTTGCGTCAGTATCAGACGTCTTGGGGCGAGACAAATCGTCGGTATATTACGAGTTGGGATGAGAACGTGTTGGGGGGGGTGGGGGTCGCCGGGCAGAGGACGCAGCCGTTCCGCGGCGCCAGTGATGGGCAAGCTACTTGATATGTGTAGTGAGCTAAGCTACCAGCTACTCTCCAATAAATTCAGCTTCACTACACAGAAGCTACCACCCATACAAATGTAGCAAGCTAAGTTACAAAAATCTGTCAAAAGTAGCTTGCTACATTATAGCTACTTTCTATTAAATAAACTGCATGCTAAATCAATGCAATTTCAGTGATCAACAGATAAAGTTATCAGTCAGGTAAAGGCTAAAATATGTTTAGATATTTATTGAACAATAGCCCAAAACACAAAGACAAATCAGAACACATTTTTAGCTCTAGTTACATGAGAATGCCTTTTGAAATTGTAAATAAAATAAATAAGGTAAGGAAAAATGATAGCAATGACCCTGGATAGGACAAAGGCACGAGTTTAGTTTACAAATTAACATCCAAGAACTGTTATTTAACAACAGCCCAATAGACACATAACAAATGTGAATCAGAGCAAATTAACTGCTCTATTTAAGCAAGAATGCCCTCTGAAATTGTAGCTTAGCTATGCAAGACAAAATATAATAGCAAATGGACATTGAATCGGCGTTGAATAAACCTCCGCTGTTCGACCTAACAATGTCGAATCGGCATTGATATGAGGCGTCGATTCAACGGCAATTTGCTCATACTGTTTCACGTCGAATCAACTTGAAATGGGGGCGAACGACGACATCGACATCAGATGGCAGTTATCCAACTGTTTGAACTTCATCAATTATTCAATTCTCCCACCTCTTTCCTACTTAATTCATTTCGTTGGCTGATTTAAGCTTAATTTCATTCATTGCTGCAAAATGGAAGAAACGGTAGAAGTGAAATTCACCTGAACGTGTGTTCGTATGTTTGTGTTGGATGTCTTTGACGTCGACAGGAACTTTTTCTTTGGATTACAAAGAAGGCATCTGAAAATATATTTCTTCTCACTTGTCTCGACTAAAGTGACGTACTTTTGAAGGTATGGCCACGGTGCCACATGAGCATGTTTAGGTTCAGACCCTTCGGCACTTGGGCTCTCTGCCATCCTGTCTTTCCCCTCCAGTGGCTCTGTGTGAGTGCGTGTGTGTGTGTGTGTGTGTGTGTGTGCGTGCGTGCGTGTCGTCACCAAAGCCTACGCATGCGCTTGTACCCGGCTTGTTGTCGTGGACACACAAACATCTTCAAACGTCTTCTTCTTGTGTGTGTTGATGGCTGCAAGGAAACGCTGTTGTATGAACATCAGAAATGTCCAGGAGAAAGTAGCTTTCGAGGATGCTACCGCGCTACTTGATCAATAAAAGAGCTTAGCTACTGAAAAGTTACTTGGTTTTGTAAATAGCGATGTTACCGACCAGCTACTGACAAATGTAGTTAAGCTAGTAGCGTCGCTACAAGTAGCGACGCTACTGCCCATCACTGCGCGGCGCTTACCTTCCTTGGTGGAAATCCGGTAGGCTATAGACCCAGCTCCCAACCCAACTTTGAGAATAGATTAACGGAGATAATTGTTTTATCGCGCGATAAGAGTCTTGCGTTATCGCAGCGCGTTAACGCCGATAACGGCCCACCACTATATATATATATATATATATATATATATATATATATATATATATATAGTCATTTAATTACATTCTGTCAGCACACCACAAATATACAACGTACCTTTTAGCCTATTCACAAGAGAGTGAATATATACTACTGTATTGCATTATCATGTGCATTTCAATTAAATCAGAAATAATGTATGCAGATTGAGTCTGCCAGGAGTCAATTGATAAAGCTCAAGTAAATGTAACATTGCAACTAGGTACCGAGTAGGCCGCCTTATGGCGAATTGTTCAAGCTGAATGTACAGCTACTTTGTGGTGGCTTCGAGTACAACACAGGCAAGAACTAGCTCAAGTGAGCACAGCACCGCCAAAACTAGCTCAAATCAAATCAGTACATTGCAGAACAGACTAGTCCGATGTCTCTCACACACACACACACACACACACACACACACACACACACACACACACACACACACACACACACACACACACACACACACACACACACACACACACACACACACACACACACACACACCTTGTAATAGATGTTCTTGCCCTGTGGTGCTCGGCCAGTTTCCAGGATGTAGTCATAGTTACGATGATCAATGATAAGGATACCACCTGGTTTGACCATTGCAGCAATGTTCTGAAGTGCCAGTTTTTGATCACTCTGGTCCCCTGGAAACGTATACAAGACCAGTTAAACTTTGACCACACTACATGAAATGATTTAAACCTGCGCTATGCAAGTTTTCCCATTCCTAACCTCTAGTGACTTGAGTTGTAGCTACAGTTATAGCTATAGAATTTTCAGATGACGAAAGTGGACCACCAGAATGAAACAATTCATAGAGGAAAAATTCCCTGGTTGGATTGACTCGTGGATGTGCGCGTTTTGAGAAACTTTATAGCTCTGATATTCACACACACACACACTTTTTGTATCTAGGGTTAGGGTTACCTTTGAAATCTGGTAAATGTGCAAAAGAGTTCCCAAGGCAGATAACCGCATCAAATCCATTCCCTGGTTTTTGAATGTCTTCTGGTAAAGTCAACCAGTTGGACTCTTCAATCACTATGTGCAGAACCAGAAAGGCACACTTCAAATATAATACATACCGATATTATGTGACTTCAAAATCTTTCAACCAGAATAACTTTGGATGTCAAATAGCAAGACAAGTACATAGTGACTGGTATGGTTATAAAGCAACACAAGTAATTGTTATCAGTAACTGCAATAAATGGTATTTTAACAGGCATTGAAATTCCATACCCCACTGGTCAAAGGCTGGCTCTTTTCTCCTCTCCCACCTCGATTTCAATGCATACTTGAGCATTTTATCGCTGGCATCCACACTCACCATCTTGAATCCCTCCTCCAACAGCATGATGGAATCAACTCTATAAGACAAAAACAATTTGTATTTATTCTGCTTGCTACTTTTCTACCTAGCCTTTTATAATTGATTGTTGCACACATTTAACATATGTTGGCTTTTCAATAGGAAACAATATTCTCTCTTGGTGATGGAAAAAAATACAGAAATTACATATAATCTTGCTTAACCCCAATAGTTTACACAACCTAGAGGATTTGACCTTATTCCCTTGTGACAGAACAGGTACAAACAAAGCATACTACTCTGGTTTCTAGTAATGACACTACATTTACCGATGTTGCAATTGAAAATTTGGTAAACACATGGCATGCTTATCTTAACTGCAAATTACACAGACAGGTTACGCAACATTGTCCGTGCACTGCAAGGATAAAAAAGATTTGTTATCAAGAGGCAAAAAGATAGTGGGAATGCCGGTCAGAACTGCAACTAACATGAAGGTCAATCATGTAAATTATTTATTAGGACATTTTCTTCTTAAATAAATCGTTTAAAAATAGCTTAGCAATTACAAATACACTGTTTCTACATTAACACCGAAGGCAAGAAAAATGTAATATATATACGTACATACATACACACACATTCATATATATATATATATATATATATATATATATATATATATATATATATATATATATATATATATACATATATATACATATATATACATACATACATACACACACCTTGGTAGCGGATGAGGTGTCATATCCCCCCACACACACACTATGTAAAGCGCTTTGAGTATCTTGAAAAGCGCTATATATATATTTCCTGTACTTACGAATCAATAAGAAATGATAAGTTTAGGCTTGTGTAATCACAAATACAAAAAACTAGGATGAAAAGCAGAAAGGACCTGTAGTTTTGGGTTTATTTATTTTTGGGACATCCATACCTTTATACTCACCAGAGATCATCTGAGCACAATTTACAGGCATAACACTTATTTGACAACAATTGACGTCTCAACATGACTTCAATTACCACTTCAACACAAAACCAGTCAACAAAACACAAACTAACAAACATGGGGCTGCGCATTCACCAGCATTTGACCCGACCACGTGTAGCCTATAAGCTGTGAGGTCGACATATCGCCGGAATTATAGGTATCCATTTCTAAAACAAATGTTTCCCAATACACACAATACTAAAATAATACTAAAAATAAACGGAACCACATTGAGGGCAACGTTGCCTTCATGAAACCTGATACCCCTCTACATTGTTATCAATGTTATTTTTTATTGTGCTCAGTGGACCACTAAAGCCTTTACCCTGTTCCACAGGCGACGTCCAGTACGTTCTGCACACCCTCTTTCTTCAGCAGAGACACCACCCAGGTTTTATATTCCTGTGTTCTGCTCTGCGTGTCTCCGATGTAGAGCTGCCAGACTTTAGCAGCCTTGCCGTCAGCGTATTGATCCGGAAGACCCTCAGCTGCAACGCCGAGAGAGCGAGTCCTAAAAACACCGTCGACCGACATTGTGATGAGGCTGCAAACTGGTAGGCCTACACTAGAAGTTTCTAAGTAGACTGCTTGAAGAACTGAACGTCGCTTAACGGGTAGGGAATCTTATCTAGTCTTTCGGTGTCACTGTTTAACACCATTGCGTATCATTCACAGCCTAAACTAACTTTAACCCAATGAAACTCACCTATATTCGTACGCCTACTTTTCCATTGGAGTAATAAGGGATGACGCCCCTTTCGTCAGCAAATATCCTCACGATGCCAGTCATACTAGTAGTACCAGCCATAGATACATGGGCTGCGTTCCGAAAGTCAATCTACCGCGATCGCATCGAGCTTCATGCTAAATCTCCAGATGTTCCTCGATCTCCATTGTATCCGCTGTTGCTGAAGCTGCTCGACAAGAAGCTCAATCGGCTTGGGGACCGAGGATCCATCAGTGTATTCTAACAGGAAGTGTTCTTAGACTACGTCATTAGACACACGCCATGAAGCCAGAGGATTTTTTTGTTTCTCAAAAAGGAATAATTTAACTTGTATATCCACTATTCTGAACTCAAAAAGCAAAAAAGCAGCTGTAACAATTAATGTATAAAGAATTCTTATACCCTTGTTATTTTTTCTTTTCTTTTTTACTTTTGTTTTATTTGTGTCCATTTGCTCCATCTTATTCTTGTCCTCTTCAATGTATTTGTATTTGTCTTATGCACTGGTTTGCATTGTATATGTTGTATGATTGTTGTCTTTTGTATACTGTTTATCACAATACCTTTTTTGTTTTCATGTTTACACATTCAGACTGACCATGCCGCGTTACGCCTGTTACCCACTGCATTCAACCGTCAACGGAAGACGGAAGGCGTGTCTGACGGAGGGGGGCGTGGAATTTGCCGACGGAGCCAGACGCAGCCAGCAGCCAATCAAATCGCTTCCCGCAACAACAAAGCCGCGCTCTTCCTGCAATTTGTTATTGCTCTTTTCTATTGCAAGATGGATCCCGTCGTAGCAAGAAGAGTGCTTTTCCACCGCCACTATCAACTTGTCCTCCATTTTTAATAAGGTTTAAATGTTCCCGCTGCCGGCCGTCTGACATAACAGATGTGCTTTCCCGGGTTGTACCACCAAGGTGATTTCATTGGGCAGAGTCCAAGTAGCGTCACAGGACATATATTTGCATAATGTGATCTGATTGGCTGACGGATCCGTCGTGGCCAGAAAAGATAAAATTTTCTCAACTTTTCAACGCAACGAACGGAGCCGACTTGACTGACGGAGCCACAATGCATTGCGGCTCAGCCCCATTCAAAGTCAATGGGATGCGTTGACGAACGCATCCAGTGGGCAAGAGGCGTTACGCCTCTTGCCCACTGGATGGAACGGTGCCCGTCGGCTCCGTTCCATCAAGTCGGCTCCGTTCGTTGCGTTGAAAAGTTGAGAAAATGTTATCTTTTCTGGCCACGACGGATCCGTCAGCCAATCAGATCACATTATGCAAATATATGTCCTGTGACGCTACTTGGACTCTGCCCAATGAAATCACCTTGGTGGTACAACCCGGGAAAGCACATCTGTTATGTCAGACGGCCGGCAGCGGGAACATTTAAACCTTATTAAAAATGGAGGACAAGTTGATAGTGGCGGTGGAAAAGCACTCTTCTTGCTACGACGGGATCCATCTTGCAATAGAAAAGAGCAATAACAAATTGCAGGAAGAGCGCGGCTTTGTTGTTGCGGGAAGCGATTTGATTGGCTGCTGGCTGCGTCTGGCTCCGTCGGCAAATTCCACGCCCCCCTCCGTCAGACACGCCTTCCGTCTTCCGTTGACGGTTGAATGCAGTGGGTAACAGGCGTTATGGAAACGGATGAGGAGCAAGTGTCAAGCAAATGTAAGTAGGCTGTTTAGTACAGAGCAAAATGCAACAGCACAATAAGTTGTAACACTTATTCATGTTTGATCTATGTGTACATTAGGGATGAGCGAGTACAGCATTATCTGTATCTGTATCTGTTAACCATATATATGAATTATCTGTATCTGTACTCGGAGTGGGCGGGGCCTAACCCGGAAGTGGGAGGGATTTAACCCGGAAGTGGGTCGGGTTGTCTTGAAATGAGCGAGGTTTTAACCGGTATGTTATTTTAACCATGCAATTGATATGGTTTTTTTCAGAAATTGTTATTTATTGCTGATTAGAAAACTATTTACAGGACAGCATCAGCATTGAAAAAAAACAAAAAACTCAGACGACCGGCAGGGAGACGGAGAGAGAGAGAGTGTGTGTGCGTGTGTGTGTGTGTGTGTGTGTAGCTTGATTTCCAATATTTATACCACTACTAGCTTTATTTTTTCACGAAATACAGCAAGAAAGTGTCGGACACCGTGCGTGAAGTAAAAAAAAAACTGGTTAGAGCCAGGCAGCCAGATGACAGTTAAAAAAAGAAAAAGAAAAAACAATCTCCGACAGGCAGAGACGCAACGCGAGTCGGCACCACGTCTGAACGAACCCACGTTTACCAGAACTCTACTGGTTCATAAGTAAGTACCAACCTAAGTAATAACAAACCTGAAGCTGAAGAAACCCTAAACATTAACGGAAAACAACCCGCGAACCTGAGTGACTGAGGGAGAGACAGAGAGCTGTTCTGTGTGTGAGTGATCAGAGCGGGACACAACAACACATCTGCATTGTGTAAGGGAGGGGCGCTGTAGCCTATCACAGAACGCTGACACAGTCAGCTACCCAATGAGGATTTTCATTAGCCTAGAACTCTAGACACCCCCTAGCGGCAGCAAATTTATTTGGCAGCTAGGTAGGTCTAGCATGGCTCCGTCGGCTTTTTGGTGCTGGGAACACCAAGTATGTCAGACCAATCACAGCGTGAGGGGCGGAGTCGAATGCCGGGCTACCATGACGACAGAGTTGCGACGGTTCCGTGTTAGAGGTAAACAATGGCTGCTGCTGCTGGCGAACGGCTGTCTTTCCACTCGGCTTTGGCCGCGACTCTTCAAGACTTGAAGTTAACATTTTCTTTGAGAAAAGAACAAAGAACGGCACTGAAGTCTTTCCTCGAAAAGAAATATTTATTCTGAGTTTTGATTAATTACGTAGTCAGAGCCGTCGCTCTGACTACGTCACCTTCTTCGTTGCTCTGATTGGTTGTAGCGCTATCCTATTGCGTGCAGAGGGAACTTGAAAGACAACCGTTTATCCCGCCCACACTGCCAATGGAGCTGAGCCAGACCTTACATCTTTCTGATGTGGGTCTGGCTTGCCAGGCTAGATTTTCATTCAATCCGAGCACAGATATTGACTCGTATTACTCGTATAATACTCGTACTCGGCAAAAGTGCTTTATCCGTACCGTATCCGGCTCAACTCTAATATATATATTCGGCCTTGTTTTTCACTCTCCACCGAATACCGAATATGGCTTTTTTTGCAATATTCCGCCGAATATTTTCGGTTACCGAATATTCGGTGCATCCCTATTTGATTGTAATGTTGTGTGTGATTAAATGTGGTTACATTATCGTGCTTGTGTACGTTTTCATTGGTTATTTAAGTTTTAGCCCGCGAAGATGAGGGGTTTCGCTGCTGTTTTGGTGGATTTGTTTGGGCGTTGCTATGGAGACCATTCCTGCTCGGCTTGTCCGATCGTGATCAGGGAGCAGAGGGGAGATCTCCAGGGGCGACGCCGGGGTTTACTCCATTTTACCCAGCAGTGGAAGCAGCAGACTCGGGTTCTTGGTCTCAGACAGTAGCTTTATTTTTAGTTGGGAAACCATGAAAGTTTAAATTGTAGAGTTCAAATGAACTTTGTACAAGCCAAATTGTGGCGCCCCCATTCGTGCCTGAGCACCCCCATACCAGCCCTCACTCGTCCAGCGCCCCCCCCAAAATGTTTATAACGCCCCTCAGGGGGCGGTGCCGCCGCTGTTGAGAAACCATGCTCTACCAGATCAAAAGGACCAAGAATCAGGTTAAACCACACAAAACCCCCATGGGTACAATAGGGGACAATTATGCAGGTGAAGAGTAATATACACACCTCCCTAACCGGCAACCAAAAGTGCCCACACTGCCATCAAAAGCAATAATATAGAAGTTAAGAATAAAAATAATGTAGAAATTTGTGACAGTCCTATTTATATTATTTGCTCGGAAGGTCTAATTGACATAGTGAAAGGATGTCTTTGTTTTTGTAAATTCGTATATTTCTAATCCCTGTTACATCAGGTTGGAAAGTTACTAGTGGGGGTGGTGTCATCAAACACTAAACAGTGCACATTATTATATGTCCCACAGGACCCATACATTATTCCTGCTCATCTTTTCAGTAGACATACCCTGGAGTTGGAGCCAAACACACCAGGAAGATTTCTCTGACTCTGTAGACTTCACCCTCTTTGACCTGGTCCAGACCGATCTAACAAGCAAACACCTCCTCCCTTTTAGACATCGGTCAACTGTAGATTCAGTGCTGGGAGTGGTTATAGCTTGTTTTGACATTTGGAGTTGCCTGTCCTATGCTTATGTGTACCCAAAAGCTGAAGTGTAAACCTAATGCAAGGTGAATTAGATGTAAGGGAAACCAGCCAGGACCTGGAGCCGCAAAATTAGTAGGACTAGATGGGGAAGAATTAGAGCTTCTCCCCTTTGATAATTAGGCTTTAGGATGTTCACTAAGATAGGTAGTATGTGTCTTAGTATAGAAGATTTAGTTATCCAGACTCTGTATCAGCAAGAAATGGAAGGTTAATGCATGCATCAACTCCATAAATTGACTGTTTACAGAGGGCCATCCGTGTTGCCTGCTACCTGATGTCCTGGGCCCAGTATTTCAAAACTTGTAATCTGGATCAGGATAATCCAGATAATGAAATCCTCCTTTTCTCAGTTATGGATCAAGGTGATCCTGCTGACGTTATCTGAGTATTTCAAAACACTGGCAGGGTGGATCACCGTGATCCCAATCTGGGCGGATATGGATTTTCAAATCTCGTGTCTCCACCTCCGGATCGAAACATGGCGGACTACCTCACGAAAGGAGCAGCTGGGAGCACGACTTCCACGTCAAAGTGTATGTTTTTCTCCTTCTGATGTAACGAGAACCATTCTTGCTCAGAGAACCCAATTTAAGCCCTTCCCAATGAACCTGGGATACTCTCACACCTGAATGTAATTTCACTGGCATGGTATAAAAGAGTCACCATGACCAACCTCCAGACAACATGGAGGCCCAAAGAAGCAAGGGGTTGAATTTCACAGCTGCCGAAACACATGCATTGCTGGATGCGATCAAACTACCAATGTTTGATTGGCACTTTCAGCACCCCTGGCCAAAGCAATGTGTCCGCAAGGACTAAAGCGGAGATTTGGACTCTAATAACAGAACAAATAAATGCCACTGGCAGTGGCCAACTGAGGTCTGTGGAGCAAGTAAAACTGCGGTGGAAGAACTTAAAGCAGAAGGCCATCAAGGACCAGGCAGAGGCAAAAAACCCAAAATGGAAACAAGCCCTTCAAAGGTGAGACCTAACTGTCTTTTCTAGATTGTGATATCATTAGGGGTGACCCCGAATAGTTGACTATTCGACGATTCAATCGAAGGAGCCTGATTCGACTGCCAATCTCATAGTCGAATCGTCGGCAACACACAGGATCATTCCATTCGGGCTATAGGCGGTGCTGAATGTCTGATTTTACATATAGTTTCTTTCTCCCAATAAATCATGATATATAGCCTATTTTTGTATAAATATCAAGTGCAAAACACTGCCAACGCAGCACCGCGGCGCGTCTATCAGTACGTTTACATGCACAGCTTAATTCGATTAAAGCCATAGCTCGACTATGCTACTCAATTGGACAACTGCAATTGTCCGTGTATACATGGCGGTGAGTAAATCGATTCATTGGCCGAAGCGTGTAATGCCCCGGTACGATAGGTGGCACTGTGCCCATTTCAACTAGTGCTAATAGAGCCACTGGTTGACCTCTTTACGTCACCAGCAACAACAAACTCATTCGAGAAAGCGATGTTTCAGCAGACAGCTGTCAGTTCATTTCGGGTCCATATCATTTCTCCGACGCTCCATTGTTCCGACCTCTTGGTCGTATGGCGACTCCTCCGGCTGCTCTGCCGGCGGAGCAGTCCGCATACGACCGAGAGGAACAATGGAGCGTCGGAGAAATGATATGGACCCGAAGTGAACTGACAGCTGTCTGCTGAAACATCGCTTTCTCCTCCATGTCGCGTTTCAATCTGGACTTCAGAGAGTCAAAGCCAAAGTTAATTTCCCCCAATTCCTTTTCCCCATGGGCGAGATAAACCCGACTAGGAGTCTTTACTTGTTGTGAAAGTACCAGAGAGTCGGAGAACCCGACGCAGTCTGTAAGATTCACAATATCAGAGAATACCGCCGTCAGTTCGGCCGCGGCGCAATGAATGAGTAAAGATCGTAGTTATTTTACAACCTCGTTGATGAGCAACATTTAGAAAAACATGGACTTTTAATTCAGCCTTGGGTTAAATCGAAGTGTAGTGTGTACTGAATGCACGTTGATGATGATACACTCCTTATAGGGGGTAACTACATTGGCACGACACCGGCTTCCTCCATCTTCTGCGCCAGCTTTTTAAATAAATCGCCGACCCAAAGTTAGTTGACAGCTGTCTACTGAAAACATCTTTCTCCCACCAGAACAGCCCCTCCGCCGCCCGTCCGTATACATTCCCCGCCGCGGCGCAATGAATGAATAAAGATCGTAAACACGTCGGGAGAAAAAAACATTTATTTTGACAGATGTGCCCGAAGTTACTACTTTACAACCTCGTTGATGACCCACATTTAGAAAAACATGTACTTTTAATTCAGCCTTAGGTGAAATGGAAGCGTAGTGTCCGTGTGCTTCCACCTTTAATGAATGCATGCCATGCGCGCTCCCGCGGCCGGGACACAATTCTTATAGGGGGTAACTACATTCACCGGCTTCCTCCATCTTCTGCGCCACCTTTTTAAATAAATCGCCGTTTCTCGTTATCCCTTATCCGACGGCGGCGACAACAACAACAACAACACGACTATCGTCTCCTTCTACTTCCGGCTCACGGCCCCGGGAAAAGATCTCGAGCATGCGCAGAACGCAAATCAACACATAAGCTAATTCGATTGGCTACATGCACGCTTAGCTCGACTATGAATCGCATTATCTAGGGGTCTTAACTCGACTATGAGTAAGCCAATTCGATTCGATTATAGCTCGACTAAGGTGTATACATGCATCTTAGTAATCCAATCATAGTTGGACTAAGCCAATAAGTCGACTTTCTTGAGTGTCATGTAAACGTACTGTATTATGACACAAGTTCCGCCCCTAGCACACATAGGAAGCGTCGCGCTGCGGCGCGTCAACAGGAATGTAGTTGTCTCCGGAGCAGAAGAAAAACAAAGAAAAGAAAAAAGCACCTTTTCGGCGGCACTTGACGCGCGGCGACGCTGTGAAATAGGACAGTGGCGTGAAGTGTAGCGGGGCGGTGCGTCGCTGCCGCCGCCAGGGTGGGGGTGTACATAGAAAATAATAGGGGCGGCTGTTTTGACGCGCGCTGTTCGACGGCGGTGTCCAAAACACACCGCCAATGTCGCAAATGAGAATATGGATCAACATGGACGTCGTTAGACCTGGGCATTCGAGGCTCTAGCCCCGGATCTTTTGGGAATAGCCCTGGATCTCTGTGCCGTGAAATAAAAAATTAACCCCCCACCCCCCCTCCCCGCGTCGGTCGCTGGTCCGGGGTGTGTGACGATTGCGCACCCCCCCCCCCCCCCGTCGGACAAAATTGCTACAGCACCGGATCATTTCAATTGCTAGCGACGTCCATGTGGATCAATGAGCAAAAAAAAAGAAAACAACATGATTCGACGATCAGTCGACTATAGGCAAGACTTGACGAATCAGATTCGACTATGTAAATTCTTAGTCGGGGACACCCCCTAGATATCATATCACATATCTATAATATTATGTATTAAATTGTCACCAATTTAAGCTATTAAAAACAGCTGCACAGCCTTATGGAGACTGAAATTCAGGCCTCGTTAGTGCACACAACCAAAGGGCCCTGCAGTTGTGTAAACTCAAGGCTGTGCAGCTAGTTACCTAATTAAGTTTGTTAGTTTTCATACCGATCCTTTTTTACAGTGCACTTATATCCCATATTATGTTACATTAATGTTAAATGTACTCATTTCATGTCACTTTTGTGAAGCACCGTGAGCTACATGTCTTATATGAAATGTGCAATACAAATGTTTTATTTTTTAAAGGTGGTGACTTCTCGGAGGCTGTCCTCGACATCTTTGGAGGGGAGAGTTCCCACGCCCTCCATGGGATTTTGCCAGCTAGTGTTGGGGAGCCAGCTGACAAGCAACTCAACCTTTCCTCTGAATACATGTTCCTCACACCTGTGGAGGCTCCATCAACCAGCACCAGCATTGCTCCACCCGATCCACCCCAAGAAGTTTGTGGGCCGGAGCGTCGGAGACGGAGGAGGAATGCTGGTGCTGAGGATCCCTATCAAAAGCTCCTGAAAATGGAGACCGAGAGGGCGGTCAAGCAGATAGAACTGGCGAATGAACAAATCAAGCTGACGCTGCTGCAGCAAAAAGAGACCAAACTAAAAATAAAGGTCTTGGAAAAGCAGCTCACTTTTGACCTCTAGGTCCTGTTTTAGTTAGTGGCCACATTATTTGAAATGTCGGTTTTGTTGGAATTAAAGGTTGTTTGGACCCTGCATTCCTGTTGTCTTTCTCTGATGTTTTGGTACATGCAAGTTACAATGTTTGAAACTAGAATTTGAGAAATAGGTCTGTAATAAATTGTTACTCTTATTTACAGTTTCAGAAAGTGAGATCAAATATTTTACTATACTTTACATTTCTTACAATTAGGCTGCTTTATTATTTTTAAATATATATATTTTTAATATTTATTATTATTTGTTAAAAGTAAAACACTAACACTTCAGATTAAGTGTAATGAACATCTTGAGTAACAATATCTAGGAGAAGTGGAGCTGAGACTTAATCTAAATCAGGGGTTCTCAACCTTTTTCAAGCTGGGCCCCCCCAAAACTGGTTCATTGCAGTTGGGCCCCCCCCCCCCCCCCGATTGTCGACGGGGGGGGGGGGGTGCGCGCGATTGTTGACTGGGGAGGGGGGGTTCGCGATTGTTGACGGGGGGGGTCGCGCGCACGATTGCGCGTACCCCTGCCGTCGGTCGTAGGTCCGGGGTGGATTAGGATCGCACGCGCACCCCCCGCCCCCCTGAACCGCCACTGCTACTCGCGCCCCCCGGGAGAGTGTCTGCGCCCCCCCGGGAGAGTGTCCACGCCGCGCCCCACCGGTTGAGAACCACTGATCTAAATGATTTAATCCAAGTGAAATCCACCTCTGAGGTGGGATCCAAATGATCCTGAAATGTTGGTATCAAGTTGATCCAGAGATCTGCCTTAACTTTTGAAATACCCAAATCCAGCCTTTAATCTGGATTCAAGGGAGGATTGGATTACCAAAGCAGAATCCTGATCTTCAGGATTATCTGGATCTGTGTTGAAATACCCAGTTTTCAGATCAGATCTAGATTTAATCCAATCCGACCAGGATAATCCTGTCAATCCCTTTTGAAATACTGGGCCCAGGGGATCACGAGGGATCGCATCACTTCCTGTCCATTTCGTCATCGACGCTTCCGGCTTCCGTCGACTAGTCGACTGCTCAGCGACGTGTAGCACCCCCTTTTATGTTCTAGTTTAACCTCTCGTGGTTTTTAAGTGCTTTATCTGTGGTTTTTAGTTTGTTTTTAAACAATCTTACTATTTTTAGCACTTTCACGCACTTTATGCCATTTTTTATCACATGATTGCACTTTCCTGGACGTCGCCTACTGGTCTGCCTCGACTGCTGCTAGCTTAGCTAGGTTTGTTTTTAGCCTGGCAGCTAGGCTAGCCGCTCGCTTTTATTTGAGGATTTTAAGCTTTTAGCTTTTTTACGGACTAATTGAAGGTAACGTTATGATGGCTGAGTGTGGATCTGAGTGTGGATCTTGCCACCTTACCGTCTCAAAGTTGAAGAAAAGCATCACTTGTCTGAAAGCCGAGCTCAGGGAGAAAGACAAGCTCATCTTGGAGTTGTCCACTGTGGCCACGGCCCAGGCAAAACACCTCGCAGTCCTGGGCTCCTCTGGCTGTGGAAACCGGACCGGGACCAGTCCACCTCACTCCCCTGACTGCTCCACTCCAGAAACGGTCCACTCTTCCATGGACCGGCTCCATCATCACAGGAGTTCCAGAACCTGAGGATGACTTAGCACAGCCTGATGATCCGGTCCGCGTGGGAGCAAGGCCCAGAGCAATGGCCAGTTCCACTCCCTGCCGTGTCCCAGCAGAGGCACGGTCACTTGTCGGTGGGGGTAGAGTGAAGGCTCCGGTGAGTTCGACTACATGTCAACCAGAGGACTGGTCTGTAGCCCGCGAGGGTAAAAACAGGACAAAGCGCCTGTCTCCCCCTCCGCCACCTTGGGACCTCCCGCTGGCAAACAGGTTCGACAGCCTGGATAGGCAGGACTTTCCTCCACTGGAGAGTCGCTCCCACTGTCCAGCAGTCAAGCCCTCCTCCTCCTCTCACCGCAAGCTGTTGAAGGAGGCTGTGATCAGGAGAAGCTGGGACCCCCTCAAAGTACGCCGCCTCCTCGCTGTAGCAGCTACGACCATCCATCCAGTCGGCTGCTGAGGATTCTCCTGACGACCGCTCCCCTGTTCTTGTTGTTGAAACTTCTATGGTCCGACATGTGGAGATCAGCAGATGCAGCACTTCCTGCCACCCAGCTGCGCTCGTTCAGGACATCAATGACGTCATCTCGCAGCTGCTCTCTCAACATCAGTCTTCACTGTGGTTGCTCACATTGGTACGTGCGACCTCAAATTGCAGCAATCAGAGAAGCTTAAGGGTTTCTGGCACAAAGGATACTGCCGCAGCCGAGACATCCCATATGTGGACAATTTCACCTCTTTTCTCAATAGAACTGAACACTTAAAAAATGACCATCTCCATCCAAATCTCATCGGATCTCGTCTCCTATCTCTGAACATTGAACTCAACCTGCGCTCCTGCATGGCTCACTCTGGTTGACGGTCAGTAATTCCACACTCCAAGCATTATAGCAGTCCAGTGACAATCTCATCTATCCCTGTTCTCACAAACTTTAGGCCTAAGAAATGCACTTCTGATCTCACCAGTTCAGCTAACCTCAGTAATCTTATCCGTATCTCTCCAGTTATCAGCCCCTCACACAGCAATGCACCTCAAAAAATAAAAATGGCTCTATTAAATGTCAGGTCACTTACAAATAAATCATTTTTAATAAATTTCAACTTATTAGTACCCACAGTCTAGACTTCACTCTACTAACTGAAACCTGGCTGGATAAAAATGGAACCGCTGCACTTATTACATTACATTACATTTAGCAGACGCTTTTATCCAAAGCGACTTACAATTGAGAACATAGTCAAGTTTCAATATAATCAAGAGCAATAAAGACAAAGGCGATTCAACTTCAATAGCATAAGAGTGATCAACATAGCTTCAATAACAGTGAACAAAGTGAGCATCATGGCTTCATTATTCAACATGGTTTCAGGTGCTCTCGGAAGAGAAGGGTTTTTAAGAGCTTCTTGAAGACAGGGAGGGACGCCCCTGCTCTTGTAGCAACTGGTAGCTTGTTCCACCATTGGGGAACTGCAGATGCGAATGATCTCGACTGAGATCGCCTTGTGTTTAAGGAGGGCGAGGCCAGTCGGTGCTGTTGTGATGAGCGCAACGCCCGGGCGGGGGTGTAAGCCTTTATGATTGAGTTTAGGTAGGTAGGCGCAGACCCTGAAATCACTCTGTAGGCAAGAGACAGTGACTTGTGTTTGATTCGGGCAGCCACCGGTAGCCAGTGTAGGTCAGTGAGCAGAGGCGTGACGTGTGCTCTTTTAGGTTGCTTAAAGACCAAACGCGCCGCCGCGTTCTGGACTTTTTGCAGTGGATTAATTGAGCAAGCTGGTAGGCCAGCTAGGAGGGCATTGCAGTAGTCGAGGCGGGATATGACCATGGCCTGTACCAGGAGTTGGGTAGCATATTGGTTCAGGTACGGTCTGATTTTCCGTATGTTGTAGAGTGCAAAGCGGCACGACCTGGCAGTCGAGGCGATATGGTCCTTGAAGGATAGCTGATCGTCAATCATGACGCCCAGGTTTTTCACCATCCTGGTGGGAGCAACCGTGGTAGAGGCAAAGTTTAGGTTGATGTTGTGTTTGATTGAGTGCTGGGCTGGGATAACCAGGAGTTCAGTCTTGGACAGGTTGAGTTGAAGGTGGTGATCCTTCATCCAGACAGATAGGTTGGAGAGGCATGCAGAGATTCGTGCTGAGACGGTAGGGTCATCTGGCTGAAATGACAGATACAGCTGCGTGTCATCTGCGTAGCAGTGGTACGAGAAGCCATGAGAGCGGATGATCTGGCCCAGTGAAGTAGTATACATGGCGAAGAGAAGAGGCCCCAGTACCGAGCCTTGGGGGACCCCTGTACCGAGGCTTTGGGACGAGGATGTATGTCCCTGCCATGACACCATGAAGGAGCGCTCAGAGAGGTAGGATCGGAACCAAGATAGTGATGTGCCCGAGATGCCCATGTTTGAGAGTATAGATAGTAAAATGCTGTGGTTGACCGTATCGAAGGCAGCTGATAGGTCTAGAAGGATCAGTACGGAGGACTGGCCCGCAGCTCTAGCTGTTCTTAGAGCTTCTGTTACGGATAGCAGAGCTGTTTCCGTGGAGTGGCCGCTTTTGAATCCCGACTGGTTCCTGTCGAGCAGCTCGTTCTGAGTGAGGAAGTCGGTGATTTGTTTTGAGACCGCCCTTTCTATGGTCTTAGATAGAAAGGGGAGGAGAGACACCGGTCTGTAATTCTCAACCTGGGCGGGGTTGAGTGAGGGTTTTTTAAGAAGCGGCATAACCCTTGCCTGTTTGAAAGTGGATGGAAAGATCCCAGAGGCAAGTGAAGCGTTTATCACACATGTGATTGATGGCACCACAGTGGGGGCTATGGCTTGTAGGAGTTTTGTAGGAATTGGGTCCAGTGTACAGGTAGTAGGACGGCTACCAGTGAGTAGTTTTGATACCTCGCTCTCAGTGAGAGGAGTAAATGAGGCGAGAGATACGCCATTGATCGGGGGAGGAGCTGGGCTGGGCTGGGGTGGGTTTCGATGGGCTTCCATGGGCTGCGATGGGCTATGATGGCTGGGCGGGTCACAGAATGTTTTGCTGATCTTAGCTACTTTATCAGTAAACAATGACGCAAAGTTGTCAGCTGAGAGGTTTGTAGCAGGCGGAGGCGGATTGAGCAGTGTTTTGAAGGCGGAAAATAATTTCCGTGAGTCAGTGGTACTGCTGATTTTGTCATTGTAGTAAGCAGTTTTTGCAGTAGTGATGGTAGTAGAGAAGGAGACAAGAAGAGCCTGGAGATCCTTGAGGTTTTCAGGATTACTGGTTTTGTGCCATTTTCTTTCTGTAGCTCTGAGGGTGGAGCGCAACTTGCGGATGGTATCAGTCAGCCATGGGCGGGGCTGGGTAGAGCGTACAGGTTTGGTGGATAGAGGACACAGGCTATCCAAGCACAAGCTCAGTGTAGAGCTGAGGGACTCTGTAGCAGCATCAACCTCTAGTGATTCCAATGTGCTAAGAGGAGGCAGCACGGAGGCAACAGCGGAGGCAAACTGCTCGGGTAGCAGGTTCCTGAGATTGCGGCGGAATGAGATCATTGGTGTAGGAGCAGGGGGCTGTTCCGGGAGGCAGACAGAGAAGCGGATGAAGAAGTGGTCAGACGTGTGTAAAGGCGTGACCAGCAGACAGTCAGCTTTGCAGTGTCTGGTGAGAATTAAGTCAAGTTGTTTGCCACCTTTATGGGTCGGGGGGCTGCAGACCAGTTCTATGTTTAATGCTTTTATGAGAGACAGGAAGTCCTCGGAGCAGGATTTGTCCAGGTGGATGTTCATGTCACCTAGGACGAGTAGCGGGCAGTCTAGCTCGGGGAGGGAAGACAGAAGTGTGTCTAGCTCATCCACAAAGTCACCTAGCTGTCCTGGTGGACGGTAGATGACAACCACAGAGATTTTAATCGGGGCCGTAATCAAGATGGTGTGATACTCAAATGATACGTAGTTATGTTCAGTCGGAAGAGTCTTGAAGTTCCATTTGTTGGAGATGAGGATGCCCGTTCCACCTCCTCGCTTGGATGGGCGGGGGGTGTGAGAGAATGCGTGGTTTGAAGATAGCGCAGCCGGGGTAGCGGTGTTTTCAGGCTTTAGCCAAGTTTCAGTTAGAGCCAGAAGATCCAGACTTTGGTTAGTAGCATATGCAGAGATGAAGTCAGCTTTGTTTACTGCAGACTGGCAGTTCCACAATCCAACGGAGAAGGAGGCACGTGGAGGTGTGGCTTGTTGAAGTGACTTGAGGTAGGATACATTTCTTTGCCGCGAGTGGTGGCGGTAATGATGATTGCGGACACCGGTGATCACGGAGATTGTCTTGAGGCACATCTTAGTGTAGAGGTTGATGTGCTATGGCAAGAGCACAGGTTGCCTTGTTGGTGGCCTAGCTCGGTGGACTCGCACAGGTAGACTCGCTTGTCTTTACACGAGTGGGTCTTCACAGGAGGGCTGACGCTTCCGCTGACGCTCCAGCTGAAGGGTCAGGTGATAACGATGCTGTGGATAGTGGACAGGTTCAAAGTGCAAGGTATAGCAACACAGAGTAAATGTCAATCAGGGAGGCACTTGCAGTACTTCTGGAGTCTCCACACGCCCTATATGCTTGTCCTGAGTTCTGGAGTTCAGAGTAGCTGTTTATGCTTCTCAGTAGTGAATCGTACCGCCTCCCGTTTAGTAAGACAAAAGAGTGTAGTTTCTGGGGCGTGGCTAAGTCACACGTCCCTCAATTGCCCAGGAAGCAGCAGATTACCAATACTTACTGTGGATAGTGGACAGGTTCAAAGTGCAAGGTATAGCAACACAGAGTAAATGTCAATCAGGGAGGCACTTGCAGTACTTCTGGAGTCTCCACACGCCCTATATGCTTGTCCATATATTGTGACTGCACCTCCAAACTTCAATTTCTTCCATACCGCTAGAACTGATAGGAGAGGTGGAGGAATTGTTGCTGTCTTCTCTGACATTTATGGCTGTAAGAAAGTCCACCTTGGTGAATTCATATCATTTGAATACCTTGCTTTGTCAGTACATTGCAAATCTACAGTCTTAATAATAACTGTTTACCGTCCACCAAAATCCAAATGTGGATTTCTGGAAGATATTTCTCAGCTATTATCTAAGGGTTAGGGTTAGGGTTAGACTGTCTTATTATATCTAGTGACTTTAATATTCACATTGACATTGAAACTGATCCAGATGCCATAAGCTTTACTAGTCTGCTGGAGGCATTTGACCTCTCTCAACATGTCCGTGGACCCACCCACAATAAAGGACATACTCTTGACCTTGTTATCTCAAAAGGACTTAACATTACAATGCCTCTTGTTGTGGATGTAGCTTTTTCTGATCACTGCTGCATTTATTTTTGATGTTTCTGCTTTCCCTGTACAACGTAACAGTTCTCGATTACTCAAAAGACGCATAATTAATGACAATACTATTGAAAGCTTTCAAAAGAGTGTAAATGAAATGTAATTGTCCACGATATCTATATTATATATATAACACGATATATAATATATGAGTATATTTGACAGAATTGCACCACTCAAAACTAAATATGTTAAAAAACAAAAGGCTCCCTGGAGAAATGGAGTGGACATCAGAAACTTAAAGAGAAAGTGTCGTCAGGCAGAGCGACAGTGGAGAAAAACAAGACTTCAGGTTCACAATGACATTTATAAGGATAAACTGAATGAATATAACCAAGCAATCAAACAAGCTAGACAATCATTATTTTCTAAAATCATCAATGAAAATATGAATCATAGTAAAGTGCTTTTCTCCACTGTTGACAGACTTGTTAGCTCACCATCCACCATTCCTTCAGAAATGTTGTCCTCAGAAAAATGTGATCAATTTGCTTCTTTCTTTAATAACAAAATCATAACTATTAGACAAAACATTAGTTAGTAACATTAGTAATCTACAACTGAACTTGCCCTTCCATCCTCCAGGAACTCCACCGACAGAACTTTACAATATTGTTGGTCAGCTCAGGTCCTCCACCTGCTGCCTGGATCCTCTCCCAACTGCATTTTTCAAAACTGTCTTTAACTGCTTAGCATCAGAGGTTCTACATATCATTAACTGGTCTCTTCAGTCAGGTATATTTCCCACATCAGTCAGGTATATTTCCCACATCACTAAAAACAGCTGTCATCAAACCACTTCTGAAAAAGAACAATCTGGATCAAAGTGTCATTGCAAATTACAGGCCCATCTCCAACTTACCATTCCTTAGCAAAATACTTGAAAAGACAGTTTACATTCAGCTCAAGAATTATCTCGCATCCAATAGCCTTTTAGATACTTCAGTCTGGTTTTTGTCCCCACCATAGCACAGAAACGGCACTTATTAAAGTCTTAAATTATCTACATATAAACACAGACTCCAAAAAAATGTCCATTCTTGTTCTACTTGATCTTAGCTCTACGTTTGACACCATTGACCACACAATCTTACTGGAAAGGCTTGAAAGGTGGGTTGGCTTGTCTGGCCCAGTTCTAAATTGGTTCAGAACCTACCTTTATGATAGGCAGTTTTATGTCTCCATTGGTGAATTCAACTCCAACAAAATGAACATTACATGTGGGGTACCTCAAGGGTCAATTCTTGGACCACTGCTGTTCAATCTCTACATGCTTCCACTCTCTCATGTCATACGCAAACAATCTTAGTTACCATAATTATGCAGATGATTCGCAACTTTACATTTCACTACACCCAGATGACCCATCACCCATAATATCCATCACTCAGTGTATCAAAGATATTAATCAATGGATGTCAGACTTTTTTTTTTACAACTAAACAAAGACAAAACAGAAATACTCATCTTTGGTGCACAGGCTCAGAGACAGAAAATCGCAGCACATCTCAACTCTCTCTCACTCGACAGCAAAACTGAAGCAAGGAATCTGGGTGTAATTATCGACAGCAATCTAAATTTCAGAAGTCATATCAACCACATTACAAGATCATCTTTCTATCATCTCAAAAATATCTCCAAATTGAGGGGCTTTCTGTCAAAATCAGACAGAAATTAATCCACACATTTATAACAAGTAGATTAGATTACTGTAATGGTTTATTCACTGGACTCCCAAAATCAAGTATTCAGAGGTTACAACTAATTCAAAATGCAGCTGAACGTATTCTCACTGGTACCAAGAAATATCGACACATCACAGAACAACATTAGAACAAGAATCAATTTCAAAATACTGCTCCTGGTTTATAAAGCACTACATGGCCTTGCACCTCAGTACATCACAGATATGCTCATCACTTACACCCCAGCAAGAACACTTCGGTCAACAGGCAGTGGCAATTTACTCATCCCTCGCACCAGATCCAAAGAAGGGGAGGCAGCTTTTAGTGTATATGCCCCACAAAAATGGAACACCTTGCCTGACACAGTTAGACATGCCACATCAGTAGCCATCTTTAAAAACAGATTAAAAACCTATCTTTATTCAACATCATTCTGTTGAACTGTGTGTGTGCATGTGTGCATGTGTCCATGTGTGGTTGTGTGAGTGCCACCCCATGGTTTATCTATGGAGAAAGCGCCGCAGCAATTTCAGATAGGGAAGGCACCCGACCTTGCGGCAGTTTGCCGCAGAGGGGTCTCGCTTCAAAGTTTACATTATTTTCAACAAGCTAGAATTTTGTGTGCCGTAGCTGATTGTGTGTTTTAAACTTGCTGTGCTGGAGAACACAGCGCCCGACCTAGCAACACACATGGTGTTAAAGGGGGGGTATTATGCTCTTTTTGGGCTATTTAAAACTGTTCCATGGGGTCTTTACAATACGTTAGTGAAGTGTATACATTAAAAACTCCTAAATCCAGCTTCTGTAGTGTATGTGTCTGCCGCTCATTTTCTCCGCTCTGAAGAACAGGCTGTTTTCTGGGGCGTGGGATGTATGGTAATGAGCTGTGCTCTGATTGGCCGCCTCATTAGAGGTGGGATGTATGGTAATGAGCTCTGCTCTGATTGGCCGCCTCATTAGAAGGTTTGGGAGGCGGAGAGCAGAACTCCCATGCTGCTCAAGGTAAACAAGCTTGACGCGTCATTTACTGTAATCATGGCGGCTGCCCCAGAACCAACAGTGAGACCTTACATGTTTGAGCCGGAGTCTGACCCAGAATGGGAAGAGTCAGCTGAGGCGGTTCCACAAATTAGGAGAATCTAGCAGAACGTTTCTCAGTGGTAACAATTCCGTATGATATTGTTTTTGTGCCTTGTGTTTGTGTGTTTGTGAGCGATGCTCTCTACCGTAGCCGGACTGTTTATGTCTCATGTCCATAAGCTTACTAGCTACAACTTGCAGACAAGCTAGGATTGACAATTTTGTAGAGCTTGCTGGCCAATATATTATTGGATGCAACATATTCACATCAAAACAGCGCAGCAAAAATAATCAAACGTTGCATATAATAGAGGACCTGTACTTGTCAGTCCACATCTTGCCAGAATGTAGATCGTTATGATGTATGGCCTATTGGTAGGTGTACTGTAGTCATAGAGTCTACATTACAGTGGTAGGTGTACTGTAGTCATTTTGAGTCTACATTACAGTGGTAGGTGTACTTTACTCATATTGAGTCGACATTACAGTGGTAGGTGTACTGTAGTCATATTGAGTCTACATTGTCTGCACTTGTGGCAATTGTGCCACAATGCCAACTGAAAGAGAAAACGTGTGCTGCCGGGAGATCCAAACGGTGACTATTGATAAAATACATTGTTTCCATGTAATCAATGTAGTTCTTATGAAGTTGGGCAAATCCCTATAGACTTGCTGCTTCTCACTATATAGGTAGTTCGACTTATGAATGCCCTCCAACAACCACCGATATGTATGATGGACCATAGGGGTTTCAACAATCTGTTTGGACGACTTTGTCCTAGAGATGTCATGCAACCACTTTAGAGCAGACTATGGGCGTTTACGGCATAGGCGAATGGCCAAGTAAGAATTGTATACGTTTTTCAATGCATGACATGATTTCTCTAATAATCATAACCAGTGGTTTGGCCTATGTATGACTTTGGATAATACTGTGCATGACAATAAAGATGAGAACAAGAAGTGTTTGCATTCGGGTCTTATGCATTTCACATGTCAGCAGAAATTACATTGTAAACAAATGAATAGCATACAAAACGTGTTGTGACTTACTTTTAGACAAGTACTTCTCTACTTTTTAGCTGTACTGCATGTAGCCCATCATCAAGAATATGAAGTATTATAACTGTATCTGGTGCTCCCACATGTTCATAATGTCTTTGAAAAGTTATAGACAATTATTTCCTAAACAGTATGACTCCTGAAGCAGTTCCATCTCTACACGTGTCTCCACCTTGTAGAAATGAAGAGCCCTATCACTCACCACATAACATGCATTCAAAAGCTCCCCTAATCATTTAGAGCATCATTACTGAAGCCAGACATGTTGGACAGACTTATAAAACAGTCACTGGTCCAAACAAATAACTTTAAGATGAGTCCTGACTCCAAAAAATAACTTAAAGATGTGTCCTGAGTCCAGCTTTAGTTGTCTTAATTATTCCACACCCAACAAGCCAGTAGCTAGCCCCGCTAGCGCGTTAGCTAACCAGCAGTGCAATATACTAGCTAGAGTAACTTAATATCAAAACATGGTGATACTTACAGATTCCAAGTTTGCAGACCAGTCACGTACAGTGGGAACTGCTCCATCTTTAAGCTTCAATTTAGGTGCGAATCCTGCTGTGAACTGGCCCTCATTGCTGAAGCAGTCCAACGTGAAGTGATGATCACACACATACAAATATGAGCTAACTGTAGCCGGGACATTGCCGTTATAGTTCATCCTCTCTGTCCTTGCATGTCCGCATGTCTGGAGAGTATGCAGGGATCTGTGTTCCTGCCTGCATTACAAAATAACAACTGATGTGTTGGGATCTGTTAGACATGTTGTCGTTGTAGCTCCAAACTAATGTCTTGCGACGCTGCAGGAGCATTTTGAGACGGAGAAAATGGCCGTGGTTATTCACCTGAGAGGGTTGGATTATGCAAATGACGGCCCTTTATGAAGACTAACTTGGGGCTTTTTCGAAACAGCCTGTTTTATCGAGGGTTTTTTGAACAATTAAACTACAGAAAAAGGAGGCGACTTCCAGATTTGACATTTTCTCGGCTACTAAAGTCAATGGTAACATGTGGAAGGGCCAGGAATAAGCCGTTTTGCATAAGACCCCCCCCCTTTAAACCGTGTATCAAGCCTTGACTGCACTTCAGAATCTGTGCGCGTCACTTAACTTCATGTGGAAATTTGCCCTTGTTAATTCCGGTATATACGCCATTGGTTTATGTCTATACATATTTTTTTCGATCTCTTTTTGGCTGGACTGGCAGGCCAGCCCTATAACCGTAACACTCTGTCACTAAGTGAAAATAAGTGACTGAGTGACAGAGTTGCACCATTGGTCGGAGTGAGTGATGACGTGCTTGTTGTTGTTTCCCCATTGGACAGGCAAGAGCCCGCGCAAACACTTCCTGGCTGCACCTGATTGGCTGAATGCTTTCAGTTGTGGGCTGTCTGATTTTGGATTTCAAACCAGACAAACATGGCGGTTGCCAACGATCTCATTTAACAGCTAAATAGTACACTAAAATGTGTTTCTGAAACATTTTGCTGAATCTGTCTTCATTTTAGATCGACAATGGTTCATTTAAACGTTTTTCAGACGTTTTTTAGATCAACAACGGTTCATTTTAACATCAGGAGTTTCCAGAGGCGGCGAATATTGCCGGATGCCCGAAGTAGATGAGAACTTCATGCAAATGAGGAGCACGCCAACACCTGCCCAATCTCTTGAAATTCAACGCCATGCTACCAGAATGCATTGCATGGCTGCTTACACACACAATTAATGGGAGGCGTGGAAATTACAGATTACATACCTTGTGCGTTTACAAGCGCTCTGTTTATTAACTGCCGTTCATTCTGAAACTGTCAAGCGCAAAGGACGGATTCACGGTTCAGCCACATACTAGGTTTTGACCTAGTCTTGTTTGGTTTTTTTACTCTACAATAACTGATTACTGTATTTGGTTCGCAGTGGGTACCGATCCGTGCACCACGGACAATTCTGCATGGTTCCGTACCGTAAGCCTACCATACGGTTCAATATGCATTCACGTACCGTTTCACCCCTAGCATTTACATCTACATATCTGTTAATTATAATGTGTAGCCAGAAAAGGTCAATGTGAATTCAGTATTTAGTAGCACTAAAGATTAGCTTGTTATGGATACTCTGCAGTTAACGTGCCGTATGTCACATCACTTATATACTGTTTGCTGTCACTACGAACTTTAGACTGTGCAGATGATCACCCAATGGCCAGTGGAGTATTCAAGGTGCAGACACCAGATGGGCTAACCATCTTAAGTAGTTGCTCTGTAGTTGATCCACCACATTGCATGTGCAGTGGCTCACATGGGCGGAAGTTTAGGTGAGTAATTAAGACAGTAATGTCTAACTTCTCAATGCTCCTGATACAACATGAATAATAGTGTGATCTGGATTATGTTTTTTTGTTTTGTTTTTATACCATGACAACCATCAGCAAAAATGTACATACGTGATGAATCTTTCAAATAGACATTAGCGATAATCCCTATCTTTCATGTTTTATTGCAGCAGAGTTTAGAAAAGGTATGTTCCAGAAGAAGATGATTGGCTTTCAACTTCTAGACACACCTCTACTCTACCCACAACACCATATAAAGAGTATGCTCTTTCTCCTGGTATGCATGGTATGCATAGGCTACTATTCAAAATGACTTAAGTCGTGGGGATTAACCAAGACTCAATAACCGTTGGCGTTATGGTCAGAGGCCACTGCCCAAGCTAAACTGGAACCAAAATTGCACACAGTAATGTAATGCATGCATTGAGCGCTGGCCTCCGCTGCGCTCTCCTCAACAATGTATGTGTGTCTGGTGGTGCGGGCCCTACCACTACATACCATTTTAAACAGCAAGCACAACAGAAGGGCTTCTCTTCTACCCTGCGCAATATCAGCAGATTTATTTTACCAGGAAGTATTTTTGCGGAAAAGTGATCCGAACACAGATCCAGCCAGGTTTGCATCCAAGTGTCAAGTGTGGATGTCAGACCTGTGTTCTGATCTGGCATATCCGATCACAAAAGTCACATTGAAATGATAAGTGTAACCCAGGCCAGAGATTGCTTTACAGAAAGTATGACCAGTGCACATTGCTGCTGTCAGACAAAGAAAGTGTGTTGTCTTTGTATGAGGCAAAGAAGGCCACAACAAGACGGTCTTACAAATGCTGCAAACCTCCCAAGTGATTGAGCAGGCAACTCAGCGCTATGTAAAAAATGCTGACCAACGTAAACTGGAAAAAGAATCATTTGGCCAAACAACGTTGTTTTTTTGCTTTGGCCAACCCTACGTGACTTATACAACAAGTCTAGAAGACCACTTGTAGATTTTGTGCGTACCTAAGAGAAAATTCTAAACACAAGGATTTTGGTGAATTCGAGAAATGCTTTTGAAACACTTGTATAAAAAATTTAAGCACAAACCTGTGTATACTGGGGGCTGATATGGGGGCTGACATTGTGATTAACATTTAACACAAAACTAACATTTTGCCGAATGGGTCGAATATAGGTTGCGTCATAACGTAACATCCATTTAACGTCTGTACCTTGACCTGACTAAATGTTTGGTGGTGCATTTATTTTACTGTACAACTGAAATATATAATTTCCACATAACCAAGTGATATTGATTAAACATACAATTGGAGTTCGTCGAATAAGACGAACTGACATGACGTTGTTCAGACAGCTTTTAAATAGTTTGTTGTACATTTATTTTACAATATATGAATAATATGTACATAATTGGCACATATCAAGTTATATTGATTTAACAAATGGCTGAATTGGAGTTGGTTGAATATGGGTTACGTCCTTAACGTGACATTGTTCAAATGTTCAACGTTTATTTTACACTCACTCACTCACTCATCCCATGGCCTAGGGGGCCGTAGGGGTGTCATGGTGGTTGCTTGGGCAGTCAGGGATCTCCAGCGCTCGTGATCTTCTGCTATTCGTAGCAGGGTCTGGAAGCTGCAGCCAGTCCATTCTTTGATGTTATCCATCCAGGCCTTTCTCTGCCTGCCTCTTCTCCGCTTCCCCTCTACTGTCCCCTGCAGGATGGTCTTTGACAGGGAGGTGTGCCTTGTGACGTGACCGTACCAGGTCAGTTTCCGACGTTTAACTGTTGAGAGTAGAGGTTCCTGTTCACCAGCATGGGTTGTAACTAGGTGTCTAACAACAGCTCTCACAACCATAGAGTAGGGTGGAAAGAACAAGTGATTTGTAAAGTCTGACCTTCACCCGGAAGCTGATGGTGTTGCTTTTCCAGATACTGGCCAGTCTTGTCATGGCTGATGTTACTATGCCGATTCTCGTTTTGATCTCTTTTGTTGAGTTTCTATCTGCGCTCACAAAGGACCCGAGATATTTAAAGTCCTTTACGTCCTCCAGCATTTGTCCATTCATTGTGATGTATGGTGGTGGTAAGTGGTTGTGGCTGTTGACCAGGATCTTACTTTTCTCTGCGCTTATTTTACAACATATGTGTAATATGTACACCAGTTGAACAATATTGAGTTATATTTATTCAACAAGTTGATCGAAAAATGTGTCTCGTCTATGGCAAGCCGTTTTAACATTTAATAGCTAGGCTTGATATGTGTTGCAAATATTTGTAATTCAATTATTGCTAGTCAAAAATAACATTTCAGATATTCACAATGACATTCTTCTTATCCACAATTGTCATTTCAGATAGCCACAATGTCATTCTTCCTAGGACAAATTATGTCACTTTTGCCATTCATGTGTATTGGGCTTTCAATTTAACAATTTCTGCTGCAAAACATTTGTGAAGAAGGAGCTGCATGTAATCTTGCTGCTTGAAGGATGCTTCCAGCATCCTTCAAGATTGCTAAAGTCAAGCCACTCCTCAAGAAAACTACCCTCGACACTGCTGACATCCAGAACTACAGACCGGTAATCCCTTCTCTCGTTCCTTTCTAAAACTCTGGAACGTCTCTAAACAACTGTCCTCCTATCTCTCACATAACAACCTGCTTGATCCTCATCAGTCAGGTTTCCATACTGCACACTCAACTGAGACAGCCCTCCTCGCGAGTCCCTCCGTGCCACCAGAGCCTCGTCCCTCTCATTGGTTCTCTTTCTCTTCGATCTGTCTGCGGCGTTCGACACCGTGAACCACCAGATACTCCTCGCCACCCTCACAGAACTCAGCATCACTGACTCTGCGCTATCCTGGTTCACATCCTTACCTGATGAACCGCACCTATTAGGTCACATGGAATGGCTCCTTGTCCGAACCCTGCTCCGTTGACCGGCGTCCCCCAAGGCTCAGTATTAGGACCACTTCTGTTCTCCCTATACACTAGGGGCCATATTCATAAAGATTCTGAGCGTACTCCAGAGAGCTCCTAACTTAGCCTAAAACATTCTAGCAAGGAGTCCTAGCTTAGGAGTGATTCAAGAAACAACTCTTGAAGCAACTCTGAGCAAGGAAGGGACAGAAACATTTATCTTAGTGAGGAGGTGTGGTTGACCCCGTTGCTAGGTATGACACATTCTTTTAGAAGATGTGATTGGTTGATCAAAAAATAAATATATAAATAAAAGTGCGCTCTTAGTGATAATGGGCATAGAATGGACAGTGAAATCGATAGGCCTAATCATAGAATCTAGTCTCTATTAAGGCATGGTGTAATTATGAATACTATGTTATGTAATGAACATCTCTGTTGAATAAAATGTAAGCCATTCTTTAAAAACTGCAGTCAAGCCAGCCGTTACTCCGATCTCCGTGGTCAAACCAGCCGCACTTAAATTTCGAGTGCACAGGTATTCTCAGCATTATGGTAAATGCGGAGAAACAGCGTATTCACTTCCGGTTTTCAAAATAAAGGTATTAAGAACAGTAAGCTATAATTCAAACCTACATTTAAAATAAAATATGTTGCATTAAAGTGTTTCATGTGCCAATGCCATCCATCCATCCATCTTCTGCCGCTTATCCGGGGTCGGGTCGCGGGGGCAGCAGCCTAAGCAGGGAAGCCCAGACTTCCCTTTCTCCAGCTACTTCGTCCAGCTCTTCCTGGGGGATCCCAAGGCGTTCCCAGGCCAGCCAAGAGACATAGTCTCTCCAGCGTGTCCTGGGTCTTCCCCGGGGTCTCCTTCCAGTGGGACGTGCCCTGAACACCTCACCAGGGAGGCGTCCGGGAGGCATCCTAACTAGATGCCCGAGCCACCTCATCTGGCTCCTCTCAACGCGGAGGAGTAGCGGGTCTACTCCTGGATGACCGAGCTTCTCACCCTATACGCCGCACCGATCCGCCTGTCGATCTCCCGCTCCATCCTCCCCTCACTCGTGAACAAGACCCCGAGGTACTTGAACTCCTCCACTTGGGGCAGGATCTCATCCCCGACCCAGAGAGTGCACTCCACCCTTTTCCGGTTGAGGACCATGGACTCGGATTTGGAGGTGCTGATTCTCATCCCGGCCGCATTACACTCGGCTGCGAACCGGTCCAGCGAGAGTTGGAGGTCATGGTCTGATGAAGCCAACAGGACCACATCATCCGCAAAAAGCAGAGACCCAATCCTGAGGTCACCAAACCGGACCCCCTCAACGCCCTGGCTGTGCCTAGAAATCCTGTCCATAAAAATTATGAACAGGATCGGTGACAAAGGGCAGCCCTGGCGGAGTCCAACCCTCACTGGAAACAAGTCCGACTTATTACCGGCAATGCGGACCAAGCTCTGACACCGGTCATACAGGGAACGGACAGCCCGTATCAGGGGGTCCGATACCCCGTACTCCCGGAGAACCCCCCACAGGACTCCTCGAGGGACACGGTTGAATGCCTTCTCCAAGTCCACAAAGCACATGTGGACTGGTTGGGCAAACTCCCATGCACCCTCAAGGATCCTGCAGAGGGTGTAGAGCTGGTCCACTGTTCCACGGCCTGGACGAAAACCACATTGCTCCTCCTGAATCCGAGGTTCGACTATCCGACGGACCCTCCTCTCTAGCACCCCTGAATAGACCTTACCAGGAAGGCTGAGGAGTGTGATCCCCCTATAGTTGGAAAACACCCTCCGGTCCCCCTTCTTAAAAAGAGGGACCACCACCCCAGTCTGCCAATCCAGAGGCACTGCCCCCGATGTCCACGCGATGCTGCAGAGTCTTGTCAACCATGAAGTCCCCAGGCCCTGCTTCCTTACCGGAAGGCGCGTCGGTGGGATTGAGGAGGTCTTCGAAGTATTCCTTCCACCGATCCACAACGTCCCGAGTTGAGGTCAGCAGCGCACCGTCTCCACCATACACAGTGTTGATGATGCACTGCTTCCCCCTCCTGAGACGCTGGATGGTGGTCCAGAACCTCTTCGAAGCCGTCCGGAAGTCGTTCTCCATGGCCTCACCGAACTCCTCCCATGTCCGGGTTTTTGCCTCAGTAACCGCCACAGCTGCGCTCCGCTTGGCCTGCCGGTACCTGCCTGCTGCCTCCGGAGTCCCACAGGCCAAAAAGGTCCTATTGGACTCCTTCTTCAGTTTGACGGTGTCAGTGTCCACCCGCTGGTGGACACCGACGGTGTCCACCAGCGGGTTCGGGACCACCTTGCGGCCACAGCTCCGATCGGCCGCCTTAACAATGGAGGCGCGGAACATGGCCCACTCGGACTCAATTTCCCCCGCCTCCCCCTGTACATGGTCAAAGCTCTCCCGGAGGTGGGAGTTGAAGCTCTCTCTGACAGGAGACTCTGCCAGACGTTCCCAGCAGACCCTCACAATACGTTTGGGTCTGCCAGGTCTGACCGGCATCCTCCCCCACCATCGCAGCCAACTCACCACCAGGTGGTGATCAGTTGACAGCTCCGCCCCTCTCTTCGCCTGAATGTCCAAGACATGCGGCCGCAAGTCTGACGACACGACTACAAAGTCGATCATCGAACTGCGGCCTAGGGTGTCCTGGTGCCAAGTGCACAAATGGACACCCTTATGCTTGAACATGGTGTTCGTTATGGACAATCTGTGATGAACACAGAAGTCCAATAACTGAACACCACTCGGGTTCAGATCGGGGGGCCGTTCCTCCCAATCACACCCCTCCAGGTTTCACTGTCACTGCCAACGTGAGCGTTGAAGTCCCCCAGCAGAACGAGGGAATCCCCAGAGGGAGCACTTTCCAGCACCCCCTCCAAGGAGTCCAAAAAGGGTGGATACTCTGAACTGCTGTTTGGACCATAGGCACAAACAACAGTCAGGATCCGTCCCCCCACCCGAAGGCGGAGGGAGGCTACCCTCTCGTCTACCGGGGTGAACTCTAACATACAGGCACCAAGCTGGGGGGCAATAAGTATTGCCACCCCTGCCCGGCGCCTCTCACCAGTGGCAACTCCAGAGTGGAAGAGAGTCCAACCCCTCTCGAGAAGACTGGTTCCAGAGCCCTTGCTATGCGTCGAGGTGAGGCCGACTATATCTAGCCGGAACTTCTCAATCTCGCGCACCAGCTCAGGCTCCTTCCCCACCAGAGAGGTGACATTCCACGTCCCTAGAACTAGCTTCTGCAGCCGAGGATCGGACCGCCAAGGTCTCCGCCTTCAGCCGCCGCCCAGCTCGCACTGCACCCGACCCCTTTGGCCCCTCCTGCTGGTGGTGAGCCGGTGGGAAGGGGGTCCCACGTCATCACTTCGGGCTCCCATGGGTATAGGCCCGGCCACCAGGCGCTCGCCCCCGAGCCCCACCCCCAGGCCTGGCTCCAGGGGGGGGCCCCGGTGACCCACGTCCGGGCGAGGGGCACGTGAAACCAATTATTTTCATCGTCATAAGGGGTCTTCTGAGCTACCCTTTGTCTGGCCCCTCCCCCCGGACCTGTTTGCCATGGGTGACCCTACCAGGGGCATAAAAGCCCCCGACAACGGAGTTCCTGGGGGTCATTGGGACACGCAAACCCCTCCACCACAGTAAGGTAGTAGCTCAGGGAGGGGCATGTGCCAATGATATGTTTTTCATTCATGTGCCAATGATGAATGAAAAACATACTTAATATCAAGTATCTTTATTGCACCAGTGTGGAGAAATGCCAAAATAAGTCCCATATTTGTACCTCCAAGTGGCATATTTTCTTATATTTGAGCTACTGTAAAATCACTTTGTTCAATAATTCCTGGCTATGGATGGTATATTTGACTTCTACACATAAGACTACAAGCATACTTAATATCAAGCATTTTTACTGAACCAATTTAGAGAAATTCAACAATAAAATGTATATATTTATACCTCCAGATTGCATATTTTCTTACATTTGAGCTACTGTAAAATCACTAAATAATTCCTGGCTGTGGATGGTATAACTGATTGCTACACATCTAAGAGTAAAAATGTGTAAACATTTCAAAGGTAATTCTAAAAGTTTTGTAGAATACCTGTATTGACTTTTAATTTGAAGTGGAGTGACAGATCTTGTTTTTTTTTCAATTGTATCCCCACCCCTCCGATATACCATCCATATCCAGGAATTATTGAGCAAAGTGATTTTACAGTAGCTCAAATATATGAAAATATGCCATCTTGAGTGTAATGAAGGTAGTCTTCATTACCTACTTTTGGTTATTGATATCACAATGAGTAACATATTTAAGAATGAGGCACAAACAGAACAGGACATGGTTTATTGAATGTGTATGTGTGTCAACAATGTTTGTGCGTGCAGGTCCTGTGTTGCCCGCAGCGGGGGATGAGCGGAGACCAGGCCTGCAAAAGAAACATTTTGTTAGTTGGTAGCCTGAACAATGTTCTTTGTGAGAGTGATAAGAGGTAGCTAAAGGTACTTGATAAAATGTGATGTGACTATGCAGTATGATAAATTAACTGTGTGTGTATGTGTATGTACAAGTCACTCACCTATGTCTCCTCTCCAGGGTGTTCGGCCGAAAAGAGTCCCCATGTTAACTCGGCAGTATTTGAAGGTTCATGGTCGTACCATGAGCTGATTGGTGTAGGGGGGAGTGCACCTAAATCAGTTCATGGGAGCTGTTTAATAGATTATTTGATAAAGTTTAGAACCGGTAGAAGATACAGTTTAATTGAGATTATAGTAGAGTGCAAATGTATTTTAAGGTTTTATATATTGTTTGTTATGTGGCTATGGAATGGGAGGGGCAGAATCCCCTAGGGTTGGTAGCATCAGTAGGGTATTTAAGGCTTCTAGTTGCACCACACAGGGGTTGTTGCTGTAGTTGCTGCTGCTGGTAGGACCACTGTGCTCCTGGTCCACAGTTCAATTCAATTCAATTCAATTCAATTCAATTCAATTTTATTTGTATAGCGCCAATTCATAACAGAAGTTATCTCAGGGCACTTTTCAAATGGAGCAGGTCTAGACCAAACTCCTAATAACATTTACAGAGACCCAACAGTACCACCATGAGCAAGCACTTGGCACGGGGGCAAGGAAAAACTGCCTGTTAAAAGGCAGAAACCTTGGACAGACCCTTCGGCTCTAGGTGGGTGGTCATCTGCCTTGACCAGTTGGGGTGAGAGAGAGAGAGAGAGAGAGAGAGAGAGAGAGAGAGAGAGAGAGAGAGAGAGAGAGAGAGAGAGAGAGAGAGAGAGAGAGAGAGAGAGAGAGAGAGAGCGCGCAACTACATCAATGCACTAGCACCAATGATGGGGGACAGCGAGCAGCAACAACAGTAACTGTATATAACTGGTAACTGATATTAGCAATGGCAGTCAAGCAGGACCATGGAGGCTCCGCCAGGATCCATGAGAACCTGCGAGACGAGAAAACACAAGAACTCCGGGGAAGAAGTGTTAGTAACATGCATTAATGGGACATGAATGTGTGCACAGAGAGAGAGAGAGAGAGAGAGAGAGACTCAGTGCACCAAGGGAAATCCCCCGATAGTCTAGGCCTATAGCAGCATAACTAAGGGATGGTTCAGGACTCACCTGATCCAGCCCTAACTATAAGCTTTATCAAAGAGGAACGTCTTAAGCCTACTCTTAAATGTGGAGAGGGTGTCTGCCTCCCGAACCACAACTGGAAGCTGGTTCCACTGAAGAGGAGCTTGGTAACTGAAGGCTCTGGCTCCGGTTCTACTTTTAGAAACTATTGGAACCACCAGTAGCCCTGCATTCAGAGAACGCAGTGTTCTAGTGGGGTAGTAGGGTACTATGAGCTCTTTGAGATATGAAGGGGCCTGCCCATGAAGAGCTTTATAGGTGAGGAGGAGGATTTTAAATTCTATTCTAAATTTTACAGGGAGCCAATGCAGAGAAGCTAGTACAGGAGAGATGTGATCTCTTTTCCTAGTTCCTGTCAGTACTCGCGCTGCAGCGTTTTGAATTAATTGAAGCATCTTAATGGATTTATTTGGACAACCTGATAATAAGGAGTTGCAGTAATCCAGCCTTGAGGTAACAAATGCATGGATTAGTTTTTCTGCGTCTGTCTTTGATAGGATGCGTCTGATTTTTGTAATATTACGTAAATGAAAAAAGGCAGTCCTAGAGGTCTGCTTTATGTGGGAATTAAATGACAGATCCTGATCAAAGATAACTCCAAGATTCCTGACAGTGGTGCTAGAGGCCAATGTAATGCCATCTAGAGTAGCTATATCTGTAGACATTAAGTCTCTAAGGTTTTTGGGGCCAAGTACAAGAATTTCGGTTTTCTCTGAGTTTAACATCAGAAAATTGCAGCTCATCCAGGATTTTATGTCTTTAAGACATGTTTGTAATTTAGATAATTGATTAATTTCATCGGGTTTGATCGATAGATATAACTGCGTATCATCTGCATAACAATGAAAGTTAATGGAGTGCTTTCTAATAATATCGCCTAAAGGGAGCATATATAAAGTAAATAGTATTGGTCCAAGTACAGAACCTTGTGGAACTCCATGACTAACTGTAGTATTTATTGAAGATTCATCATTCACGTGTACAAACTGTGAACGATCTGATAGATATGACATAAACCAGCTTAGTGCGGTTCCTTTGATGCCAATTTCATGCTCGAGTCTCTGTAAAAGAATACTATGATCAATGGTGTCAAAGGCAGCACTAAGATCTAATAATACAAGTACAGAGACAAGTCCATTGTCAGAAGCAATCAAAAGGTCATTATTAACTTTAACCAGAGCTGTCTCTGTGCTATGATGAACTCTAAATCCTGACTGGAAATCCTCGAATAAACTATTGTTGTGTAGAAAGTCACACAATTGTTTGGCGACTACTTTCTCCAGAATTTTAGACAGAAAGGGGAGATTAGAAATCGGTCTATAGTTGGCTAAAACCCCAGGGTCAAGAGTGGGCTTTTTAAGAAGGGGTTTAATTACAGCTACTTTAAAGGACTGTGGTACATATCCTGATAATAAAGAAAGATTAATCATTTCCAGTAAAGAAGTGCCAATTAAGGGTACAATTTCTTTAAGCAGCCTAGTTGGGATGGGGTCTAACAGACAGGTTGATGACTTCGATGAAGAAATTATAGAAGTTAACTGATGAAGACTGACAGCAGAGAAACACTCCAAATACACATCTAAGTTTGCACCAGTCAAAGTGTCTGATGTTGGAGAGCCTGCGATACCTATTGAGGGCATTTGGTGACTAATTTTCTCTCTAATAGTAATAATTTTATTATAAAAGAAGTTCATGAAGTCATTGCTACTTAAGTTGATAGGGATACATGGCTCAATAGAGCTGTGACTCTCTGTCAGCCTGGCTACAGTGCTGAAGAGGAACCTGGGGTTGTTTTTATTTTCTTCTATTAGTGCCGAGTAAAAGGCTCCTCTGGCATTACGGAGGGCCTTTCTATAATTTTTAAGATTATTTTGCCATATTAAGCGATTTTCTAATAAATTGGAAGCGCGCCATTTCCTTTCTGATTTCCTTGTTTCTTGTTTTAATTGACGAGTTTGTTGGTTGTACCACGGTGCTAGTTTCCTGTGTTTTATTATTTTCTGTTTTCTAGGAGCGATAGAATCTAATGTTGATTGTAGAGAGCCTGCAGCACTATTAACAAGATTATCAATTTGGGAGTGACTAAAGTTAATATAGGACTCCGTTATATTCAGATATGGCATTGAATTAAACACTGATGCAATCTCCTCCTTAAATTTAGCTACAGCACTGTCAGATAGACATCTGCTGTAGGAAGTTTTGCTTAATGGCTTATAGTCAAATAATAGAAATTCAAAAGTTATTAAATAATGATCAGATAGGAGAGGATTATGTGGAAAAACTATTAAATGTTCAATATCCATGCCATATGATAGAACAAGGTCAAGAGTGTGATTAAAACAATGGGTTGGTTTATTTACACTCTGACAGAAGCCGATTGAGTCTATTAATGAGGTAAATGCGTTACTAAGGCTGTCATTTGTAACATCCACATGGACATTAAAATCACCTACAATAATTACTTTATCTGATTTAAGAACTAAACTTGATAGAAACTCTGAGAATTCAGATATAAAATCAGAGTACGGTCCAGGAGCGCGGTACACTATAACAAATAGGACTGGCTCCAGTGTTTTCCAGTTTGGGTGAGAAAGACTAAAAATAATGCTTTCAAATGAATTATAATTTAGTTTTGGTTTAGGGTCCATTAAAACCCCCGAGTCATATATAGCTGCTACTCCACCTCCTCGGCCTGCGCCTCGGGGAATGTGAGTATTAATATGACTGGGGGGGGTGGATTCATTTAGGCTAACATAATCCTCATGGGACAACCAGGTCTCAGTAAGACAAAGCAAATCAATATCATAATCTGATATTAATTCATTCACTAGAACAGCTTTGGATGACAGAGACCTGATATTTAACAGTCCACATTTAATTCTTTTATTTTGTGCTACTGAGGAGTTGGTTTTAATTTTTATTAGGTTTTCATGGTTAACGCCTCTTGTTTTTATTTCTTTACATAATGTAGGCGGTCGGGGGACAGACACAGTCTCTATGGGGTGGTGGGTGGGGGACTGTACTAGAGGAAGCGCAGAGAAGTGTGTTAAACAGCAACTCTGCTTCCTGGTCCCAACTCTGGACTGTCAGGTTTTAGAAATAAACTGCATCATATTCCTGGATAAGAGAGCCGCTCCATCCAACGTGGGATGGATGCCGTCTCTCCCAATCAAACCAGGTTTTCCCCAAAAAGGCTGCCAATTATCAATGAAGCCCACATGGTTTGCTGGACACCACCTGGACAGCCAGCGGTGGAAGGACGCCATGCGGCTATACATGACGTCACTGGTCACATTGGGCACACAGTGCATCCTCATGCCTGTATGTTTATTTAAATGTCGGTGAATAAACTAGTGATGGCAGTCTGACACAGAAGCGCCGGAAAGTGCTTCATACCATTAACTACACCAATCATAAAAGCACTGCTCCGAAGGTTGCTTTCGTATGGAAAAAATCACGTGACATATTACACATGAAACAGCAACTGCTTCTTTCTCTGAATTAATCACCTGAGTGTTTCGCGGCGCCACACGGACCAGTCAGGTGCCGCCACAGCAACTGGCACCACCTCGTTTCGAGTCTGAATTGTAGCTCCTTCAAAGCATAAAAACTTCAGCATAACATTGCGTTTGGTTCATAGTAGCCTATCTCACGTTCGTATTGATTCATCATCATTATGGAAGCACCTAGGAAGAGAGGTCGTTCTGACATGTGGGAACACTTTATTCTGATCGCTAATGATAAGGTGTGCTGGCTATTAAATATTTAGGCTATAGGAAAATTAGACTGTCAGCAGGCTAATCCTGGTAAAAAAAAAAAGTATCTATCTATCTATCTACAATATATCTATCCATCTATCTAAATTATAGACCTCATAAGTGCAGTCATTTAGCTATATCTTGAAGACTAAATGCTTTTTATTTACAAATAATGATAAAAATATCTCTGCAGGTGCGGTGTTTGGCATGTTCTGCTGAACTGAAGTACCATGGAAACACATCATCCATGAATAGGCACTCTCACAGCAAAGCATAAAGCTGCTGTAAATCAGGGGATCACAAGTCATGGTAAGGTATATGTTTTATTATTACACACACTCTATTGCAATATATTATTTAATTCCATGACTAGGCCTGTAATTGTACATCTTTTTTTTTTAATGTCTTTATTTATTTATATGTTTTAGTGGACCGGAAGCAAGAGTTGGATGAGGCTCTTAACATGATTGTAGAAGACCTGCAACCTTTTTCCATCGTGGACGACAAGGGTTTTAAGAACTTTGTGGCTTTGCTGGATCCTACCTACCCTCTGCCATCCAGGCAGGCTCTTAAGAACATGGTGGTCCAGAAATATGAGGAGGAGAAGACCAAGGCCAAAGCTGTCATGCAGAGTGTGGAAGCTGTTAGCCTGACCTGTGATATGTGGACCTCCATTAATATGGAAGAACATCTAGCAGTCACCTGACATTATGTGGATGACTCTGCAAAGCTGGCCACAGTTCCGTTGGGTGTGCTGCCTTTCCCCATGTCACATACTGCAGATAACATCGCAGCTGCAAAGAGGTCGCTCATGGAGGAATGGGGAATTGAGGGCAAAGTCACCTCCTTAGTTACAGATGCTGGAGCCAATATGGTGGCCTCTGTGCGAAATTTAAATGTTCGCCATGTCATTTGCTTTGCTCATTCTGTGAATTTAGTTGTTAAAAAGAGCCTGGATGCAACCCCTGGCATGACAGATATTAGATCACGGAAGGTGGTGACATATTTCAAGACCAGCACCACAGCTAAGGAGAAGCTGAGAGAAGTGCAGGAGCAGATGCAGTGTCCAGTGCACAAGCTGATCCAGGAGGTAGACACCCGTTGGAACAGCACGTATCATATGCTTCAGCACCTTTTTGAGGAGAGACAAGCAGTGGGGGCAGCTCTTGCAACCCTCAGGACCGATGTGAGACCTCTGTCTTCTGAGGACTACGACACAATCACTGCATGTCTGAAATTGCTTACCAGGCTGAACTGTCTGAGGAGAAGAGAGTCTCGGGGTCAAAGGTCATCCCAATGATCAAAATGCTCTTCTTGTTTGATTCCATGGGCAAAACAAGTCACCCTACAGCCAAACAACTGGGGGAGAACATGATCATCATGATGCAGGACAAATTTGACAGCATAGAAAAGAATCAGACCGCACTGACCCATTCCACTCTGCTTGATCCGAGATTCAAATCAATAGGTTTCTACAATCAATCAAATGCACAAGCAGCAGTTAAACGGCTCACTTTTCAGTGTTCACAATTATTTATCAGACACACACCACCTGTCACTTAGTAAGAACCCTCCACCTCCACATCATTTCAACCAGCTCCAGCAAATGTTGAAATTCCATCAACTACAGGTAATGTTGTGAAAAGTAAAAAGGGATACAAAAAAATGAAACCTTCTAGTACTGATTGCTGTCATGTTTCTATTTCAGATATTAACCTTTGGGAAACACTGGACAGAGATGCCTCTGAGGCAAGAATGGCCAGAAATGCCACAGTGGATGCTACAGTGGAGGTCCAGCGGTACATGAATGATCCACCACTGGAAAGATCTGAGGAGCCACTAGTGTACTGGGCCAATCATAAAAATGTGTACCCTCATCTTTTTATACTGGCGCAACAATTTTTATGCACGCCTGCCTCATCAGTGCCTTCCAAACGAGTGTTCGCCAAATGTGGAGAAATAGTGAGCAAAAAAAGAAACAGGCTCAGTCCAAAAAGTGTAGAAAAAATAATGTTTTTAAATCACAACCTTTGAGTGTTCCCTATCCAACATAACTCCTGGTTAAACAAGCACCCAACTTGTGCCATATTTTCCCAGCACACCCTAATTCCCACGTTCAAGCACATCCTTTCCCCAAGCACACTCTCCCCAATTACACAATACAAAAATGAATTAGTCTTTATTTGTAAAAATAATATCACAATCTTTGTATATGGGGTGTGTGTGTGTGTGTGTGTGGGGGGGGGGGGGGGTTGGTGATTTGGTGTGTTCACACTAGATTGTCACTGTCTTAAAGCCTCCTGCCACTGTCTAGCTGGGCCAATTTAGTTGCAGCCTTGGCTTTTCACCAGGAGAGGTCACTGTTACTGAAGCTTCAAGTAATTAACCTATTTTTGAAACAATGTACCTAAGTGGTTCAGTGTTTCACCAAAACTTCATTTGCCCATCACTAAGGGACAGGCAGGGTCAAAACCGGGGAAGCAATCCAACAATGAATGCGCAAAAGCTTAGCAATGATCGGGCCATGAGTGGGTGGAAAACCGTGGTTGATATACTGCTTGGTGCTAATAAGCTGATGCAGGTGTGTGAAGCCAGAGGAGAATGAGGTGGGTGCCAAGACCAGAGAGGAGCAGGAGCCTGGAGACACGCCCACAACATACAACACAGAACATAGAACACAGACAGACAAGGGACACAGACAGACAGGAAAATCCTGACTGCCGATAGGAGGCAGCAGAGGGAACAGTGGCGGACATGACAATCAACCTTCCAGAGATTCCAGTCAGCAAGAAATGTTACACTGACGAGTGTAAACTAACAAGAAATATTTTTTCATTTCTTCCAGCATGTCATTGTTAATGTATGGACCATTCAAATTGCCAAATAAAAGAATAAATACATGTGGAAATAAGACAATAAAAAAAGGTTTTTTTATAGATCTTTACAGTGTTGTGAGAAGCAGTTTCTCTTGAAACTCTTACTCACGCGTGTTCTTTAATGAAGCGATAGAAGAAGTTGTTTAGCTTTAAGAAATAATCAGTTTTATTGTTAACACCAGTATAATGTGCAGAGTTTTACAGATATATCTGGGTCCAACTACGTTTCCCTGACCGAACAACAAAGTGTGTGTGTGTCAGTTCACGAAGTCTGAGCACCACCTATCCCTGACCCAGGAAGTTATATACACAAACAGTGAAAACGTCATAAAGGGCTGGCTGTTGACGTCTTCCCCTCTCGTCCTTGTGGTGTCTGGCCCAGCGCCAGACTGTCGCCTCCGGGTATTCTCTAAAATATTCTTTACATGTACAGCGACAATCCTGCCTGTTTTTCGCCATCATCTGACCTCACTATCTACTCCACACATGTAACCAACAACGCAGTCATTCCGATCCTGAGGAGCTCCCCCCATGCTTACATGCCTCTGCTCATAGCTCATGACTCTATCCTTCGTCTGCAGACAGGCATGTGTGACCGATGTTAGTGTGACCCTAGTTATTGGTCATATGGTAGATATAAAATATAACCATACCTTTAATCCTTCTCTTGGTCTCATCTAAACTGAGACCACATATGAACATTTGGAAAAAATTGTACTCCTCCTTCTCTTGGGCTCAGAAAAAACTGAGCCCATAAAATATCAAATTTGGAAATTCTGCTACTCCTTAAAAATATAAAATTTGTGGTTCTCTGTATTTCTCCACACTTATTAGATTTATAGCATAATGACAAGACCATAATTATGTTTTATCATTAAATGTAAGGATAAATTCATAAATGTCTCCCAATATCACCCCTTTGGGACTTACAAAGTCCCAAAAAACTATCAATTTAGTATAATTTTCCCCTCTCCCTGGAGAATCATATGAGACTCAACCTGTTAAGTTCTTCAGGACTCTCAACCTGTAAGTATGTTAGGATAAAAAGATTACCAAATGCGAAATACTTTTAAAGTGTCGATCCCTTCAATTCATGCATATCAAATTAAAATTCACGCAATATTAAATCAAACAAAAAATCACACAATATAAATCAACAAATTTAAACTTCAAAACTCCTTCCGGGTATGGATGTATCTCGAATGATTGAAATGATCTTCATGTATTGGTGGGCTGCAAGCATGTGGGGGGTTTTGGGCATTCATTGTTGTTTCTGTTCATCGTCGCTATCTTCAGGTCCTGCACTCCTCCAAAGACGTAGTTTCGGGGTCAGGCTCACATGGAGAGGTTACTAGCACGATCACATGTGAGCCTCCTCAAGACCGGGTTCGACCCAGCACTCCTCCAAAGACGTGGATCCAGGGTCCGGCTCACATGGAGAGGTTACTAGCACGATCACATGTGAGCCTCCTCAGGACCAGGTTAGACCCAGGTGGGTCCAACCTTCCATCTGGATGGTTGTCGTTGCAGCCTCCGCTTGTCATGAGGCTGCTGCCCCAAGGCTGGGCTGGGTCTGTGCCTGGGATGGTTGTTCTATGCTGGGTACACCTGCACCCAGCTCCTCCTTGTGGTCCTCCCTCGTCTTTGGTTAAGCGGCTTTGGTGCAGTGGTTGAGGTGGTACCAGGTGGAACTCCCTTCCACCTTGGTGATGGTTGGTGTCGCATTGGTGACCTTGTATGGTCCTTCACACCTCAGGTACAACTGGTCACCTGGCTCCACCCCCCTTGGTGGTTCTCTAGCTCTGGAACTCTGTTTCTCCCCGGGTCTGTTCCCAACATGTCAGGTTCCCTGGAAGCTCTGATCGTGGCAGATCCTCTGTCATGGAATTGTTTCCACACAACTGTAGGGGCTATAACAATCAAAGCAAAACATACAACTACCCCAAGCCACCCCATCTTGTTTTCTGGACGGCACATCATTATTTATGATTATAATACTACCAAGATAAAATTATTATATACGAAAAATGTAAATACGCTAAATAGCAACTTTCTTTAGTGGAGTCCTTTTCCTATCCCTGTAGGTGGGTGGTAACATCCCCAACGTAAGTACTTGTAAGTACAACGTATGCCTTCTTTCCTTTGACTCTACACTTGTGTGTTAGCAAAGCTAATAAAGTAAAAATGTATCACTCTTCTTCCTGTTAGTCTAAGGCTGCTCTCTTACACTCCCTTTTACGTCTCCCCGGGTCCTTGCCGGTGGGTCGGATGCTCCGCATAGTGACTAATGATACCAAGTGTCACCTTTGCTCTGACCCCCTCCTCTTGATGACCTTTAGCAACACCCACTCGGTGTCTTTCGGGCCGGTGCCTGCTCTGCACCTCCTTGGATTACTGCCACCTGTTAAGGCTGCAACCAGTGCCGTTAGTTGATCATAGTATGGCTTGAGTTCACTGAACTCCTTGTTGACATTAAAGCTAGTGGAAGGGCTTCTAGCTGAGTTTACTGCGTGCACATATTTCACCAATCTTTCCCTTCAGTGTCTGATTCATCCTTTCGACCTTGCCTTGAGACTGAGGATGGTAGACATAACCTAATCGCTGTTTGATGTGTGACTGCTGCACCACACTTTTCACAGTTTTCCGAATGAAAGCTGATCTATTGTCTGATCTATTTTCTAATTGAATTTCACACCTTGGCATGGCTTTTCTAGATAAAAACTTGATTACAATAGTCACACTTTGATCTTTTATTGGGGCTGTTTCTACCCAATTGCTGAATCTGTCATTGACTACTAGCATGTACCTTTTACCATATACACTTGTGATCATATCAACATAGTCTAAGACCTGAATTTCGAATTTGAATCAAGTTTATTGCCAAGTAGGATTGTTTTTCTTTCGTTGTTTTCTGCACATGCTTCACCATCATAGAGCTAATTATCAATCATTGTTTGCAAGTATGGTGACCAACAATCTTGTTTTCTGATTTTAACCCTTGGTTTCTGATTTTAAACCTTGTTTACTGATTCCCTTCATTACCACCCCCCTTGCGCCATGGTGAAAACCATGCGCATCTTTAATGAGCCTTGTAACGGCCAGGTAGGTGCAACAAAATGTCCATGAGCACCGTGCCATGCACTATCAATGTCTGATTATGATTTTCCAATTCCTCGTTTGAGACTTAAGTTAGCTAAATAATTACCTTCTGCCTTTAAGGTGCTATGCCCTTTAACCTCAACTACAGCCAATCTAGTAGAAAGGGAAATTGCAACCAGTAAATCCTAAACATAAATTTTGATACTATATGGGTTTACCATCAACCGCTTTTAAACCACGCTGTTTACCAATTATACCAAATCATGCACTATACCGAAAAACAAAACGCAAATCCTTATACCTTCTCTTAAGAGTTTAAACAAATGACCTGTCCTAGTTATTGCCACATATTCACTGCTTAAGCCGACATGTCTGGAATCTATCCTATCCTCCCCCTTTCAACCCAAATGGTTTCTCCTTGGATGGTTTCATCTTCTCGTCACTCTATGATCAAGTGAGTCAGTGCGACTTGGCCAAGTAATCGTGACTGTGCCTGCCTTAGGTCGTCCCCAGGTTTCAAGGTGGGATCTTACCCGTCATAGGCTAACCAGCCTTCCCTACTGGCCTGTTGCAGGATGCCATGTGTGGGGATAAATCCCTTCTAATTCTTATGTTCAGCCCATAGGATAGGTGGATGTGGAGGAGTAGAGACAGATATCTATGACAGCTATCCATGCAGTCCTGTGTATGCGTAATGGAGACACCATACGTCGTTGATGCTGTAATTGTGACGCAGCGGTGGACGAAGCTAACAAATAAAAAATTTCAACACAGCATAACAGCATTAGGTGTTGGCGTTTGCAAGGTAAACCCAATTCTTCCCAATGTCAATAAACAATCTAGCTTGTGCATTAGATCCCTTCCCAACAGATTGCTGAAGTACTTTTAATTATCACTTTAACCAGGTCATTGCAAATGTTCAGAGAACATTTGCCTGACCCAAATAATTTGTCAATTAAACAAATAAAACACAAACCACTAAAACAAAGACTAAACAACCTGCAATCTATTTCAACAAAACACATGGAAAGCAAGATATGGCTCGCCATGACAACAGAGGCGGGACTTATACCACGCAGTCCACTCTCCCCCCCTTGGGGCCACACCTCCCGGTAGACTCTGGCAACCCAGAACAAACTTTCTTTTAACTATTTCAACACCACACTATGGAGGTATTCTAAGCAACCTAATGATGGACTTATTGTATTGCTACATACGCAACATTGCATATCAGTTTTTTTATATTGTAATAACTACCGCACTCCCGCAGAGCCCTTTGGGGCGGGTCCCTCCCTCAGTTTGGTGAGGGGGGAATTTCCCTGAACTCCTGACCGAGTCCCCAGCGCTGGTTGACCCCTGGACTTCTGTGGACGAGCGGTAGAGGAGATAACTTCTGATTTAAATGAATAGTGCCCAACTTAACTGAGCTGTTGGTCTGCTAATTGTCCCACAAAACACTAAAACCCTTTTATACACATTTATAAAACAAATACACAGAGAAAACAAATCAACCGAAAACACAGAAACAAATCACAGACACTAATACATAATTGATCTCTACATGTGCACTTTCTATGTCCCAACATATCCCTTAAATGTTCTAATGATCACAGCGCTTTCTTTATTTATATTTTATTCTAACCCCTCTGTGTCTGTTATCCCCCTGGACATACTGAGCTGGTTGTCCCTTTACCACTTTGTTTTGTAAGGCAACCTTGTGTTTTTTGGAAAGGCACCTTCAAATAAAATGTATTATCATTATTATTGTTATTACCCCTATTATTTTTATTACTATTATTATTAGTAGTCGTCATCGTAGTAGTAGTATTATAGGGTAAACTACTGCATAACTCTTTATTGCCCCTCTCTTTTTTAGATCTCCTTATCTAAGTACTTCTTGCAGCTCTAGTGCTGCCCTGCTTTATTGTCCTCTTCTCAGGGCCAGGCCCCCTCCCTTTCTCTCTGCTCTCTGTCCCTCTCTCTCTTTGATACATGACTAATACTAATTTTAATGCCTGTTTAGATATTCTTTTCTTACATTTTTGAGATCTTATTGATCTCATCTTTACGTAGATAACAAACCCTACCCAAAATGTCCGCTGCTGTTAACGACATATTTATAAGTGTACTAACACTCTATTTTTAAGCAATATGTATTTCTGATTACTTTTACTCTTACTTTATTAAACAATGTTTATTATTTTTTATTTCTTTACTTTAAATGGTGACATATCAGCCCTCTCCCTGCTCCCTGCTCGGTCAGGGTCAGACAGCTGGCTCTTAGTACCGTCGCTCTCGTGGGTTGTTATGGCTACGGGAGCGCCGACGCCTGCGTTGTTGTTTTTGTCCTTCTGAGCTTCTAATGCTACACATGCTAATGCTACTGTACGCACTGACGCTCTCCTCTCCTCTTTGTCCTCCACCTTTGCTTTCCCTCTTCTGCCTTATTGCCTTTCTACTCTCTCCACTGCTCTCCTACAGTGTCCTCAGGACACCCCCCATATTCTTCACACTCTGTGTTGAATTCTCCGTCCATTTTAACACAGTATTTTAAACACTACACACTCTAACAACAATTATTATACACATACAGGGTCGGTGTGAATGACTCACGGTCTGCTCTCTGCACGAAATATTGCCGAGTGAGACAACCTTCTAGGCTGAAATCTTTCAGTCCGGTCTCACTCAGACTCCGTGCAGAAACTTTTAGACACACTTTCCCTGTATCCAACCACCCGTTTTCCCCACAGAAAATATTTTCAATTTTTATTGTTTTAATACCCCACAGAACAGGCGTTAGACGAGACTTATGAGAATCTCACGAAAAGTCTAACCCCTGGAACCACCCACACAATATACAATATTTACATAATGCCTTTTTAACAGTTTCACATTCAACACGTTCAACTATTATGTTCAAATGTTTGCATCGCAATGTCGTATGAACTCAGGCTCTTTGTACCCCTGGCGCTGTCTTTTTGCTAGTACAAATGCTTTTAGTGCCGTCTCTAACGGTCACGGGAAAGGCTCCCCTTGGGCTACTCTGGCTCCCCTCTCAGAGCTCCCTCTTCTAGTCTTGAAAGGAACCAGCTACCTTGGGGTCCCAGACCCTCTTTTACCCTGCCAACTTATATACTATGGCGAGTACGGGGCGGAATTTAAACCGCTGGGTTTTTGTGGGGCTCAACAGGATTCCAATTCCAGTCCTTCGTCTGCAGACAGGCACCGATGTTAGTGTGACCCTAGTTATTGGTCATATGGTAGATATAAAATATAACCATACCTTTAACAGTAATAATCAGTAATAATCTGACATTATACCAAATGATTAACATAAACAGTCACATTAAGCTAGTGCATTTAAGGATTCAAATTCTAAAATAGAGGCATGTCTTTAAAATTACAGTGCAAACAACATATATATGTAACCCACAGCGTGGCACGGATGCACACCTCCCCTGTACTCTGCGTTGTGTTTTTATTTATTATGGTTGTTGTGGTGTATAGGGAAGGATGTCACCAGACACCGGGCTCGTAGATTGTGGCTGAGACCTTGGCCGCGCTTTTATTTCTTCAAACTTCAAACCATGGAAAACAAACATCACAAACATTTTTAGAAAAAAAAATAAACTCTTAATTAATTAATAAGGCATAAATACAAAAATATAAAACACAAAATATCAATTGCAGAAAATGCTGTCCTGCACTATTAATCACAGCGGTGACAACAGTAAAAGAAACCATGGAGCTAACAGCTAACAGCTAGCGCCAATTACAAAGCCCCACAAGCGGCACAAAACACCCATAATGAACATCAAAACACATAGCGCTATGTCACTCGACATATAAATACACAGCATCATTACACAAAGTAGGTGGATGGGTGGTTTATGCACTGATATTCAACGATATAATCTGAATCTAATAAACTGTCATTAACAGTGCTCACCTTCAAACCATGGAAAACAAACATAACAAACATGGTGGCCCGCACGGACTTTAATTCCGAACTACGGTGTCCAGCAAGATACAAAATAAAGCACGAACCTGGACAACGCAACAGCGCCGCCTAGTGACGCCTTCAGGCCACTGTCCTACATTCACCCCTTCTTTAATTGATGGCGTCCCAGCCATCAGAACAAACTAAATCAACAAAGACCACCCAATGCACCTGAATATAGTACAACCAAATACACTCAAAACAGAATCACTAAGGGTTTGGTGACCTAAAGATGTTGTTGTGTTATCAATGTGCATATGTAACTGTGTAAGCAGCAAAAACTGTGTTGTGTTAAACAAGTCCTGTTGTTCTTCTTGCTTTCACCCTCTGCCATAATTTCCATCCTCTCTCTCTCTTTTCCTGGTCACTCTCTGACCCCTTCACACGTGACGCGTAGGATAGCTTCTTTGGGGCGCGACAGTGTCTTGGGGGATTTCTCCTACGAGAAGTGGGACCTTGGGGTGCGCCAGCACCACGGACAGTTCCATCCGCCTCTCCTCCAGCACTCATTTGCCTTGCCTCCATGTCCACATCCACATCCTCTGCACTTGTGTGTCCATCCCGTCCGTTTGATGTCTCCCACTGTGCTCTCTCCACATTTTCTTCCGTATCCTCCATCTCCAAGTCCCCTGCTGCGTCCAACTCCGTGTCTGCATCTCCAGCATCCAAATCCAGCTCGGCCACTCCTGCTTCGTCGACCTGCTCAACTGGGAGGAACATGCACTGTGTCAGAAGGTTACGGTGGACCACTCGTGTTTCACCATCCTCTCGTCGCAGCACGTACACAGGAATGCCAGGTTGTTTTTTCACCACAATGTATGGTCGTGACTCCCATCTGTCTCCAAGCTTCTGTCGTCCCTCCACATGACATACTTTGACCAGGACCCTGTCCCCTGGGCTGAAGACTTGGCTCTTTGCCTTTCGGTCATAGTATTTCTTCTGCTGGCTCTTAGCATGCCTAGACATCTGGTTGGCCTCGGCGTACGCCTGTGACAGACAGTCATGCAGAGTTTGGACATACTCACTGTACTCACATGGCTCCGCCCTGCTGGGGAGGCCAAAAATCAGGTCAACAGGCAGCCGAGGATGTCTGCCAAACATGAGATAATATGGCGTATACCCTGTGGAGTCATGTTGTGTGCAGTTATAGGCGTGAGTCATAGCGTCCACATACTCATGCCAGCGGGGCTTCAGGTGAGGCTCTAAGGTCCCCAGCATGTTTAGGAGTGTTCTGTTGAACCTTTTAGTGGTCCCATTGCCCTGGGGGTGATAGGGGGTGGTGTGGGTCTTAGTGATGCCAGTACACTTACAGAGCTCTCTCACAACAGCACTCTCAAAGTTGCGCCCTTGGTCTGCATGCAGCTTTGCAGGGAAGCCAAAACGACAGAAGAAGTTTCTCCACAACACTCTTGCCACTGTGCAGGCCTTTTGGTCTTTCGTGGGGTAGGCCTGTGCGAAGCGGGAGAAGTGGTCTGTAACCATGAGCACGTTTTCAATACCACCCTTGGACTTCTCCAGAGTCAAAAAGTCAATACATACAAGCTCCATGGGAGCACTGCTGTGGATGCTGACCAGGGGAGCCCTGAGGCCTGCTGTAGGGGTCTTCCGGAGGCAGCACCTCTCACACTGCTCACCCCAAGCCTTGATTTCCTGGAACATTCCTGGCCAGTAAAATCTCTCTCTTATCATCTGTAGTGTCCTCTCAAATCCAAAGTGTCCAGAGTCATCATGCAGAGCAGTTTTGACTGATGTGCGAAGCCTCTCTGGCAGTACTAGCTGCTCCACTGCACCTCTCTGACGGTCTCGAATACAGCGGTACATGATGCCATCCCTTATCACTAACCTCCTCCACTCCTTTAAGAGAAGGCAGACCTGCCTACCACCTCTGACTCTCTCACTGTGGCTCGGTTTCTGGTTACGGCTTTTGAAGTGCAAAACTGGGCCTATGACAGGATCTCCTCTCTGCTCTGCACGAATCTCCTGTGTTGTCATTGAGGGGAGCGACTCTGTCCCTACGCCACCATAAAGCTCACTAGACTCCAGAGACCGACTGGGGTCAGGCACCTCAGATGCTGCAGTACTCTCCACTGGGGGGCTCTCAGGCTCTGGTGTGTCACCAGACCTCACCCGCTGGGGGCAGGTTCGCAGTACCTGTGTGACCTCCTGATTGGACAGACGGGAGAGGGCATCTGCATTTGAGTTGCACTGACCCCTCCTATACTGAATGTCGAACTCGAATGCAGACAGCCGAGACACCCACCGCTGGCCCGTAGCATCCAGCTTTGCTGAGGACATCACATACTTGAGAGGGTTGTTGTCAGTCTGTACAGAGAATCTGTGGCCATAGAGATGGTCGTAGAACTTATCCGTCACAGCCCATTTCAGAGCCAGGAATTCAAGTTTGTGGGCAGGATATCTTGTCTCTGCTGGGCTCAAGCCCCTACTGGCATAAGCTATGACCCTCTCCGTCCCATTCTGCATTTGTGCCAGAACAGCACCGAGCCCTCCCCCCGAGGCGTCAGTCTGGAGAAGAAACGGCAGGCTGTAGTCTGGATAGCCGAGCACCGGCGCAGTCGTCAGCTTCACTTTAAGAGACTGAAATGCCTCCTCACACTCACTAGTCCACAGAAAGGGCGGGTCAGGGCTTGCGCTTGTTCTTCCCCCTCTCTTTTTCTTTCTGGGGTCACCACTAGTGAGACGGTATAGTGGGGCAGCTATGGTGGAGTGGCCCTGTACATACCGCCTGTAGTACCCTGCAAATCCCAAGAACTGCAGCACTTCCTTCCGATTGGTGGGCCGTGCCCAGTCTTCGACCCTGCGTATCTTCTCTGGGTCTGTTCTAACCCTCTCAGCGGACACCAGGTGACCCAAATACTGCACCTCCTTTCTTACAAGCTGGCACTTGGAGGGCTTTAACTTCAGGCCATGCTGATGAAGCCGATCAAACACAAGCTGCAACCTCTCCAGGTGCTCCTCAAAGGTTTTAGAGAAGATAATGAGATCGTCCAGATAAATGAGGAGATGGGTGAAGCTGAGGTCACCAAAGCAGCAGGTCATTAGTCTCTGAAAGGTGGATGGAGCATTTTGCAGGCCAAACGGCATCCTATTAGCCTCAAACAGCCCCATGGGAGTGCTGAATGCTGTCTTGTGTCTGTCCTGCTCTGCCACTTCCACCTGCCAGTAGCCAGATGTGAGGTCGAGTGTGGAGAAGTATTTCGCCTGCCCCAGAGCCTCCAGAGCCTCCTCTATCCTCGGCAGAGGAAATGCATCCCTTGTGCTGCAAGAGTTGAGCCTCCTATAGTCAATGCACAGCCTTAGTGAGCCATCTTTTTTTGTTACAATGACCACTGGTGATGCATATGGGCTCTTACTAGGCCGGATGACACCCGCAGCCTCCATCTCCGTCAACAACTTTCTGACGTCCTGCCACTGAGAGGGGGGGATTTTGCGATATGGGAGCCGAAAGGGCTTTGAGTCAACCAGGGGGATATCATGCTGTACTGTCTTTGTGTGGCCATAATCCAAGGAATGCTGTGAAAACACCCCTGTATTTTTTTCCACCAGCTCCCTAAGGAGAGAGCGCTGGTGCGCATTCTCCACCGCTGCTTCGCTGAGGTCCACAGCACAGCCTGTCACCACCTGCCCAAAGCTCAGGCAAGCCTTGTCATCCCCTAACTTGTCACCTTCTCTCTTCTCCCCATCAGGAAATTCCACCACATTTTCCACCAGGAAGGCCTTGGCCAGGTGTGTATGCGGCCTGATTGTTACAGCTCGCTGCGACAGGTTCATTACTCTGATAGGGGCACAGCCCCTCTTCACATCAGCGAGGACTTTGGCAACAAAGAGGTCTTGGGGGAGTTGCAGGGAGGGGTGGCCTTCAATGAGGGCTGTGTAAGTTTTTCTCTGTGGGCCAGCTTTAATCTTACACATCAAGTCCATTTCTTTTCCTGCAGGAATGTGAATCTTACGGCCAGTGTACACAGCAGGGCCCACCATGTCATCTGTCTCACTTTGTTCTGTGCCTCCAATCTCCTGTAGAGCTGTGTACCACTCCGGATGGCTTTCTTTAATCCTGTGGAGACACTGCTGGCCATAAGATGCTTGGAGGTGTTTTCTAGAGGCACGGATGACATTGGTCCCTACAAGCAGGGGGACTGAGGAACGATAATCAGAATCTGGGACAACAAAGACGGGAACGGCCTTAAACTCTTTTCCCAGTGCCTTCAGTGTTACACGCAGGACACCATAGTAAGGCACGCTCTGTCCTCCAGCACCCTCGATGGGTATTTGAGAGGACTGAAGCTTTTGCTCTCGGAGGGCGGGGTGGTTAAGCCAGTAGCTGTGGGTGATGCTGGTTACTTGAGACCCTGAGTCTATGAGAGCCCTGCATTTCATTCCATTGACATCCACGTCTCCCTCATTCCTCGGGCCCACCAGGGACGGGCTCTCTCCTCCATCAGTGTTCTCTCTTTCCTGCAGTAGGGGACCTCTTTGCTCGCCCATGGTTGCCCCGGCTACCATGGGCTTTAAATGTTTAAAGGATGAGATGGCTGCGCGCTGGTACCCTCTAGAGGGGTCACCGGCTGAGGCTGCTGGCTCCAGGCTTGGTGGGGACCTGGAAAAACTGCTCTGCAGACCCGGGCTATATGTCCTTGTTTCCCACACCGGTAGCATGTAACACTTGCACTCTGGGTGGGCCTTACAGGAGATGGCTGAGGTCCCGCTGGGGAGAGGGGATGTGGAGCAGTGAGCCTTGATTCAAGGTGAGACAGCTTGGCCATGTGTTCCTGTTGGTTGAGGGCCAACTTTTGTACCATCTCAGTCAGCACTGATAACTCTGATGCATGCTTTGTTTTTTCTGCCCTCACGTTTGCATCACATGCAGATGTGACATGGACTTGGGCATATGCTTTCTTAGACTTCTGTGACTGGAACTTTTTAGTCTCTCTTGCCAAATTTCTTAGCTCAACTTGCAGTTCTCTGAAGCTTAGAAGCCTGGGCTTCATTGGTGCAATTCTTGTATACACCTCCTCATCATTAAGCCCTCTTAGAAACTGTCGAGTGAGTTTACTGTCACGATCAGGAAAGGGTTCACCCCCTCTTTGACTGTCTTCCACAGCCCGCAGTGTGGACTCCAGTGCAATAGCATAGGAGCAGGGAGACTCTCCTGGCCACTGACCACGCTCATAGAAGTCAGCTAGTGGATCCAAGAGGCCTTGTGCATCACTGTACTCTGCCCTGAGTTCCTCAAATGCCTTCTCTGGGGTCTGTTCATGGGGGGGCAGATTAAGAACCAGTTTCCTGGCCTCACCACTCAAGTGTCGCACAACAGTGGAAAAGCTGAGGTGTGCAGGCAGCTCGATTGCTTCCAGGAGATACTGCATATCTCGTATCCAATCGTCTACCAGCATCTTGCTGTCTGCATTCCCTGTGAACACTTGGACATTCTTGACCTGATGAGTCTGCATGAATCCACTGTAGGTCCTCTGCGGGAGGCCTGAGTTGAGAGTGGTGATGGCAGGGGTCTTTAGGGGTGGGTCAGCTGGATATGAGTGCATGAGTGGGATAGAAGGTGGAAGAGGCATGGAATGCGTGGAGACACCAGGGTGTATGGCGTTTTGAGGGTTAGCTGTGGGTGTCTGATAGTTGTTACGTGTTAAAATGGAAGCAAAGGCAGGCAGAGAGTCATGGATGAGTTTGTTATATTTATCTGAGAAACTTCAGAATCAAGGTTTGCGTAGTTCACAATGTTACACTACTTCAGAATCAAGGTTTGTATAGTTCACAATGTTACACCACTTGTCCCCTCACTCCTAAACACAAAGGTTCCCATTCAGAGGAATATGCATATGAAGTCCATGTCTATCGCGACCATGGAGCGTCGGAGAGCGTCCAAATGATAATAATAATACGTCCGCGAGAGCGGAGAGAGTGAAGAGCGTCCCGATCAGGCATCCATGGGCGCGTCCAAACGATGAGGCGTCAAGCGTCCCGATCAGGCATCCACGGGCGCGTCCAAACAATGAGGCGTCCAGCGTCCCGATCAGGCATCCACGGTCGCGTCCAAACAATGAGGCGTCCAGCGTCCCGATCAGGCATCCACGGGCGCGTCCAAACAATGAGGCGTCCGCGAGAGCGGAGAGAGTCAAGCGTTCAACCGATAGGGCATCCACGGGCGCGGATAGAGTAAACAAAAAAAAAAACCCTGTCCCTTCCGGAATTCCCCTCGCCATATATCGCATGTAATCAGGAATGGGCCAATCACCAATCACTACCAATAAACACGCATGTTGATCTGATGATTGACAAAACTAAATTAAATGACCGTATGACCACAAAATAAAACATAAATACAGACTCATGTCATACAGAATCATGTCAAAATAAAACAAAAACAATGTAGAAATAAAATATAAATGTAGGTGCATTACATAGTACACTGAGAGGGGGGTCTGAAGAGGGGCTGTGTGGCTAAAGGTTGCACTCGCCACATTTGGAGGGTAGGGCATGATGGCTGCGGGGTCTTGAGAGTAGTGGACAGGGGTTGGTGCTGGCTGCATGTGGGGGCCGGGCCCAGCAGGAGGGGTGGTATTCAGTTGGTTGAATGTTGGTGGAGCTCGATATCCTAGCATGAGCTTGGGGTGGGAGAGGGGAGCCCGCCATAGACTGCACAGCTAGATGGGGCGCCGGGGCACCCACTGGGGGCATCATGCCTGGCAGACTGTAATCTGACCTGTTCATCTGTCGTCTTGGCTCTGTGGCTGTAGAGACATAAAAACTGGGCAGGAGGGCTTGTCTCGGGGTTCCAAAGCCTTCTTGGGTGGGCGTATTGGCTGGGGTGCCATAATGATTGGCAGAGCGTGAGAGCCTTAGGGGTAGTGAGGAAGGCTGCGGGCCTAGTCCAGACCCTTGGGGCTGTTGGTAGGTCTGGGTGGGGTACTGCAGGTGGGGTTCGGCAAACCTGGTGATGTGTTCAACAAGCTTAGATCTCACAGCTGGTTGCTTGCTCACTGAGCCATCATCCGCCACTGTTTGCTCCCTCATAGGGTGGGAAGGTGTCATTTGTGGGTCATGACTGTGGCTTGTCGCAGGACCATAGGCATGTTGGCTGCTTGGGGCTGCAGCAGAGGGTGACTCCAAGCTTATGACAGAATCTGGGGTATCAGTCAACATGTTTGTTTCTGTCCATACACACTATGTGATATAAATGTTAGTCTTAGTGTTATTGAAACTGTGTGTATGTAAAAATGTTGTATCATGTATAGTATAATGAAATAGGTGAATCGCAAATATCACACTTTTAACGGAAACTTAAATCAAACATGAATTAAAGTCAAATTTGTCAGTACAAAAACCTGTTTACCTCAAAGAAAGCAGTAAGCCACTAGCAATTCTGGCTTGACTATTTTTTACAAAAACAACTAGTAGCCTATAGCAGAATCAAACACTCAAAACCACAAAATGTGTCTTAATCTAGTACCATCAAACTAGTAGTTAGCATTTTTTTTTTTTTTAGATTAAAACATCAGAAAATACAGATATTGCAAACACATTAAAGCTCTGGAAGGATATATTGCTGAAGCGGGAATGCTCTACCCCAGCAGTATCTGAAACAAAAGTTGGGGGGCACTGCCAGGCGCAGTTTATAGTCTCAGGGTGTCACAATCCGGGTCACGGCACCAAAGATGTAACCCACAGCGTGGCACGGATGCACACCTCCCCTGTACTCTGCGTTGTGTTTTTATTTATTATGGTTGTTGTGGTGTATAGGGAAGGATGTCACCAGACACCGGGCTCGTAGATTGTGGCTGAGACCTTGGCCGCGCTTTTATTTCTTCAAACTTCAAACCATGGAAAACAAACATCACAAACATTTTTAGAAAAAAAATAAACTCTTAATTAATTAATAAGGCATAAATACTAAAATATAAAACACAAAATATCAATTGCAGAAAATGCTGTCCTGCACTATTAATCACAGCGGTGACAACAGTAAAAGAAACCATGGAGCTAACAGCTAACAGCTAGCGCCAATTACAAAGCCCCACAAGCGGCACAAAACACCCATAATGAACATCAAAACACATAGCGCTATGTCACTCGACATATAAATACACAGCATCATTACACAAAGTAGGTGGATGGGTGGTTTATGCACTGATATTCAACGATATAATCGGGCTGTCATTAACAGTGCTCACCTTCAAACCATGGAAAACAAACATAACAAACATGGCGGCCCGCACGGACTTTAATTCCGAACTACGGTGTCCAGCAAGATACAAAATAAAGCACGAACCTGGACAGCGCAACAGCGCCGCCTAGTGACGCCTTCAGGCCACTGTCCTACATATACATCAAAACATACCTCAAAATGTTTAATTATTACTTATTGCAGTGACAATTAATGAAGGATTCAAAGTCTGAAGAGACCCAAAAATTGTTTACGTCCTGAATAATATGCAATGGATCAGATTTAGTCCCTGGGCTTTGAATTTGACTAGCTCATACTTGAGTTTGTAATACTGACAATTGCAGTACAGCAAGCTTGAAATCGTATCAGAAATGTGTTGGACTGCATTGTGCACATGCCTGTTGTTGCTGAGTGAGGATGTAGTAGCTCTTTTCCGAATATTCAAAAGTATGACACGTCTGGTATGGACATGGGGGCATGTCCCCATCAATGTGCCACAAATTGTTGGGGTACAGTACATGATAAACCCGTCTTGCAACTATCCGGCCATCTCATTGCAGCAGCAGGAGGATTTACCCTTGTCAACATCTCACGCGCCGTGGACTGTGTAACAATCACACCCTGTGCATGTAACAGTGCTCTCATTTTTCTCATTTTTCAAAAGATAAAGACCACCAATTACCTCATTCCCAGAATTAGGACATTGGCCCCATTGCCCGCCTCACATGCTGTTCCAGTTCACCATCATCTATTGCAGACAGCCTACTTCTCACAGGTATACCCATCAACTTTGACCTCATACATACACATAAAAATAAATATTTTAGCAATTTTTTAAATTGTATTAGATTCAATACATTCTCTGGTAACATCAATGGCTGGTCTGCCTCTTCTTCCTACAAAAAAGGAAAAGGAGAACAATAACAATTTGCATGTGATTCTTCAGTAAAGCAACAATAGACGTTGTTGAAAAATTGACCTGTTGTTTTGATGACTCAGACTGTGCATATAAAGCGGAACCAATGGACTATCAAACTGCACTCACATAGTGGACAAATGAACTGTCACTGATGACTGGAAACTTGCACACACATGATGGACAAAGTACACGTCTTTAATGTATAAAACAGGTGACATAAGTAGTACACGTGGCAGACAACGCACATGTCTGCAATAAACTAACTTAAATTGCACATACATAGCGGACAAAGTACATGGTACTGAACTTGACCTCACCCTGGAAGACTAGGAACTGAAACCAGACGGCAGGAAAGCCCTGCAATAAAGACCTCACCCCGATAACCTCTATCTGGAGTGCCAATGGGGAAGAGACACCTCATGATCGAAACTAGCTGAGGGGAGGGGGGGGTCGACACCGGCGGGACGAACTGCTGACTATAAGAAGAAGGACCTGTCCTCCCCTCAGTGCGCTTTTCCGGAGACAGGCCCTGAGCAGGGGTGTCTCAGTTCTCTTGCGAACTTTTAGTGCTAATCGGTTAAGTGCCCCTCACACTCTGTGCTCACTTGATCAGGTGTTGTAATTTGTAATTGTTGAATAAATCCAGACACATAGGTGAAACCTCCTTCGTTGTATTGGCCTCTTCTCTTTTTTTACCATCGTCCGTCTTATTGTTTTTTAACAACAACGTGAAAATCTTAATACTGTTATTTATTTGCAGTATTTATGAGCATACAAATTCTTATAATTGTTTTAATTTGCATATTGTTATGAACAATGTTAGCATGGGCCAATAAGCTAAGGTTAGTGTCTATATTCTGCCTTTATGTATATTAAAAAAATGTACAAAATGTTGAACCTTATGAAAGGAGAAAGAAGACAGAACAACAGGGAGCTGGGCTCGCTCACTCACACACCAGCTCCAAACACTCCTCAGTGGAAGACGATTCCTTTGTTCCCGCTACATGTCGCCTATGCGCCTGTTGCTCTCCAGGGGCTGGATTCACAAAGCATTCTTAAGAAGAAAAAAGTTCTTAAGTAGCACTTTTTTCTTAACTATGTTCTTAAGACTGTTGTTAAAAACAAAAAGACGGACGATGGTAAAGAGAGAAAAGGCCGGTATGTAGTTTGTTCTTGAGGAAGAAGGCTGCCGACACAGGATCGCTTTAACTCACTTTATTTGTTTAACTTTAGTTATATTAATCTATCAAGCAAATGGAGGGGTACTGTAAAAGTCACGCGCGTGGAGCTCCCCTTAGCCGGGCACCTATTCAGATACGCTGCCCAGAGGGTTTCTGCCCTCCCCCCGGATGTGTTGTTTGCTAGTCTATGGGCAGGCGTGGCCTCTATGATGCATAATATGCTCTGATTGGCTAGTGTTGAGCGCCCGCCCCCAGTGTATTATGTGTGCCGCCATCTTGTGATCAGGTTGGGTAAATACAACTTATATTTATGTTTATAGTCCTTATTAGCTATGTGAGGATATTACAGTCTGTCGATACATATCCATTCGTCACAGGTACAACGGAGGTTTCACCTATGTGTCTGGATTTATTTAACAATTTAGTAGGATTACAAAGTACACCATCTGATCAAAATGAGCACAGAGTGTGAGTGGCACTTAGCCGTTTGGTACCAAAAGTTCAAAAAAGAACTGAGACAACTCCGCACAAAGTCTGTCTCCGGGAAAGCGCGCGGAAGGGGGGACAGGGCCTTCTTCTTATAGACTTCTTACAGACCCAGCCAGATTCAAGCCCCCCCTCCCCCGGCTGGTTTCTGTCACGAGATGTATGTTCCCCATTGGCCGTCCAGAGAGTGGCCGTGGGAGCAGTTCCTTATGGCGAGGGTGCCGTTATCTTAAGTTCCGTCATGTCTCAGTTCTTGGTTTCTCGGGGTGATATAGAGTTCAGTGACAGTCTGGTCTCGGTCCTGAGTTTTCCAGGGTGATGTATAGATCAGTGACAGTTCTCAGTTCATTTTTTAGCTTTCGGATCCACAGTTTGGGTCATTTGGGACAATTAATTTGTCCACATTGAGTGCACAGTTTAGGTTGGCAACCAACAGCCTTTCAGGGGTCAGGGGTCAATCAGTAATGGTCATCTGTTCACTTTGGGAGTACAGTCTGGGTTGTCAATAGTGTTGCACCGATACCGATACTAGTATCGGGAGGGGCCCCGATACCGCACTAAAATGCTGGCATCGGTATCGACGAGTACGAACAAATAATGCGCCGATGCCATTTACAGATACTAATATGAAACTTGGAACCTTGTGTCTTTCTCTCCCTTCACTCACTGCACTCACTGCAGTTATTTTTGCCACTGCTCGTTTTAGTTTTTTCAATGTGGATTTTGGAGTTGTAACTTGTTGTCATAGGACACCTTTTATTTATTTTATTTTATTTATTTTACCCTGGCTGCACTTAGAGGAGTGCACATCAGCCTAGACCTTACAGGAGGAAGTAATTTCTTATTGCAATTCTGATTTGTTCTTACCTCAGATAGGCCTTAATGCCATGCACTCTCTACCTCATATGTATATTATTTCTTATTTTAATTTAATTTAACTTCTTGTTGCACTACGATTTTACATGTTGTAATTACATGGATATTGCACTATTTTGGCATATTCAATTATTGTCACCCATAACAGGAGGCAATAAAAAAGTTCTTCTGGATTTACTGTGTATTAGTCTTTTTTCCTGTTTCACAAAGATTTTTAAGCAGTTCCTGACCAAGCCATGATAGCAATGATTTTACATCCAAGTGAGTATGCAGTTCTTTAGTATTAGAAGAAAAAAAGCTTGTATATACTGTATATACAGTATATATATATATATTTTTTTTTTTTCCAAACGGCGTGGTATCGGTATGGTATCGGTATCGGCCGATACTGCACAGCCGGGTATCGGTATCGGTATCGGGGGCCAAAAAATGGTATCGGTGCAACACTAGTTGTCAAAACAGCAGAGTACAGTCTGGGTCGTCAAAACAGCAGAGTACAGTCTGGGTCGTCAAAACAACAACCTGTCAGGGGGTCAATTTTTCAACAAGACAAAATTTAAGAAGATTTAATATTCTTGAAGAATTTCTTAGTTTTTTCTTAACTTTCTTAAGTTTTTTCCTAAGAAAGTATTTAAGAACAAATGAGATTCTTGAAGACAAAGTTCTTGAATTTCTTCTCAAGTTTCTTCACAACTTTAAGATAACCCCTTCACCAGTCTTTCGACAGCTGCAGTGAACATATATACTGTATATATGACATTTATATGAATTCATTAATATATTACTTAACCCAAGAATATATGTTAACCAAATGTTGTTAATTTAAACTTATACTACTTTTTGTATATCAAATAAAGCCTATATTGACATTTGAAAATGAAATGGGCTCTGTGTCAGTAACAAGTAGGCCTATTGATAATACCAGAATGTTGAGAAGTAATAGTAATCAAGGATCTTTGATTATACTATAATTTCCTCTTAAGTATATCAAGAAGGCAGTTGTAGTAATGCATTTAGGCGTTTTAATTATTTCAGTAGGCCAAGTTACTGAAAACATATTACTCTTTTTTTTAGATGGAAGTTCTTTGGGTGGCAGCGAGACAGAATGGATCCGCTTATACTCCCTGATCACATGCTAATTAGACAGTATAGGCTATGAGGTTAACAATCTAAGAACTTCTTAGTCAGAAAACTAAGAAGTTCGTAAGACAATCGACAATTCTTGAGAAAAAAATGGTGAATAGCGTTTAAGAAGATTCTTAGGAACTTCTTACATTTTTTCTTAAGAATCTTCTTAAGTTTTATCTTAAGAAAATGTTAGTGAATCCGGCCCCAGCTCCCCTCCTCGCAAACTTAAAAGCCATGGTGCAGGTTTAATTTTCTAACAAATTTGCGCATTTGCTTGTTGTTAATAAACATTTAAACTGTTATTCATTGTATTTGATGTTGTTGGGTATCACAAAACATAATATAATACGAAAAAGTAGCTACTATTTTAGCAGTTTGCGATTGATTCTCATTTCCCCCACAATGCATTGCATGATGTCACGTCGGGGAGACGACAGACCAAAGCCCGCCTTGAGATCATTGAGAGAGACGAGTAGAGAGAGACTAGTAAGAGATTGTTCAGCAGATTATACAGATAAATAGATAAATACATATAGTATTTATCTATCAATCTATCAACAGTATTTGCAGTAGTTGATGTACTAGTCGCATTGCTGCTCGAAGGTGTACCGCCCCGTAAAGCAGTACCGGCGTCTGTGTCACTGTCAGCGTCACCCATGCTGCTTTGTTGTCTTCCGCTATCTTCTCCGTGAGCGTCAGTACCTCGACCAATGGGATGAGCGTATTCTGTATCGTCATACTCGTGTGTGAATATGCTGTCAGTTTATTGGTCACAGAACAGGACAGGGCCCGGGAACAACTTTACCGTAATGTCCATATAAAGTGCCCTGTTATTCATTTTCCATTGGTATTTTACTGACTATTTTTTGACTCTCACAGTAATACGGGACAAAGTGCGTCCCTTTTCAGCTTTTGTTTCTAAATACGGGACGATTCCGTTTTTCAAGGGACGGTTGGCAACCCTATGCACTGCTGTTCATAGACTAGCTCCAGCGCTCGTTGCTGTGTTTCTAAATGGTAGCTAGCAACTCACCAGGACACTTCACCACTCTCCACTCATTCTCCTCTGACCATGCATTTAATTGTCTTTGACGGCCATCGGCTCTCGGCAATTCCTCATTCGCCCTCTCACGTCGAAATTATATGGCTGTGGGCATCATAAATGTTAATTGTGGGTCTTGCCACAATTAAAGAGAAATAAGAAATAAAGCCTTCGCCGTTGCATGTTGTTATTGAGACTAAAATAGGTTTGTTTCGCCAATGTTTAGTAGCCGGCCCGGGGGGAAGAGTTACCCCACATTCAATGTGTTAAACAATAATGTCCGCCCGCCAAGGGACGTCCCGACATCATAACTGAAAATTACATTTATAGCAGCATAGCGCTACTGTGGTGGTGTATTAAAATAATTTCAATAGCAGATGTATTTTGATAGTGTTTTTTTAAGTTAAAGGCCGTGGTGCAGGTTTAATTTTCTAACGAAGACGCCATAGTTCTAGTACAAGGCTGAGGCTACCTTCCACCACGTCTCCCTCACGTGACGTCATCGCCGAATTGCGTTAAAAAGAACCGTTACTACCAAAAACTACAAAAACTGGACTTTAACACCATTTTGGAGACATTTCTAACTTTATATACATATCTTGAGTGCTTTATGTACCCATTAATCGACAGTGGTGTTTAACCTGCACCACGGCCTTTAAGTATCTCCTTGTCCGTCGCTTGCGTGTTTTGATAGTTCTCGCTAATGATTTGCTCCTAGACGTTTTTTGTTGTACTTTGTATTTGTCTCGCTAGTTGAGTTTCTCCTAGTTGTTTTTCGTTGTACTTTGCATTTTTCCCTTTGAGGGTGATTTTGATTTTTTTCCTTTAATTTGCTACTTTCCCTTTAGCAGGGCTGCCAAGTTTCAAAAATGACAAGAGTGAGACTTTAGTGTCATGATGCGTTCAAAAAAAGTGGCCTTTTTTAACATCGATTTGGCCTGTTTTAACGTTGATTTATACATTAAGACTGATGTCCTCACCCCCATGCCAGCTGCTCTCCCTGCACTGTGGCCTCCTAATGCTAGTCTTAATTAACCAGAAAGTAGAAATGAAAATTGTAACAAGAATTTTGACAAAATACATTTATTTGTCAATATTTCATTTCAACCAACTCTCCATCATTTAGCTGGGGACATGTCTCATGTTGTAGGTGTTTGTCACAGATTTTGATGCCTTGATGACAGAGGCAGGGGGCTCCCACTTAAAACACTGTGGCTCAAGGCTCGCCATCTTCACTGTCATGATGGATGATAGAGTTCCTCAAGAGCAAAACTGTTTCGGGTTTTGGTTTTGTTCAGTCCAACCACAGAGAAAACTCATTCTGCATCAGCATTTGAATGAGGAAGTACCAAGACCAACTTAGCAATATGAGACAGCCTGCCAAATCTGCTCATACCAGTCACCTTTGAAAAATGTACTTAGGAAGCCTAATTAATCTCAAGTATTTTTGTGTAGTATTAAGTTGATCATGAACGTCGAGTGGGTTTTAAATGTCAGCGCTGTTGTGTATGAAAGATAGTTAGAGACGCCAAGACCCGCCTTACGTTGCTTCTGATATTATATACTGTATATATATATATATATATTGCGTGGTGCCTTCCGTGGTTGGTTAGATTTAGGCACTGATGGATTGGTCTGGGATTTGTTATCTCGGTCAGTCAATCAGAGTTACTCGAACTACGGCCGCGCGGACCAAAGTTTATTATCATGCAAAAACTAAATATAGAGTATTAAATGGGGAAATAAGCATGAGAAATGTCAAGTGTGGCGTGTGGTGTGAAAATGGGTCAAATTGCATGACTGTCACACTCAAAGTGTGACGCTTGGCAGCTCTGCCTTTAGTGTCGGTTTTCAGTTTGTGCTTTTTCCCGTGGACGTTTTCCCTGCCGTGGATTTTCTGTTGCTACTTTGTCAAATAAACTTTGTTCTTATACGTCTCTGCAGCTGGGCCCTGGCTCTCCTTGAACCCCACACAACAGACTCGCCTGAACTGATGCGCCTGAACTGCAAACATATTAGGCTCGTTCGAGATGAACTGCGCCTAGCCTGGAAGGTGGACGAGACCAGGCGGCAGCAGCAGGGGGCGGTGACAAATGCTGCAGTCAAGTCGGACAGTTTCCAGCCGCCGTCAAGGAATAAACTAGCCTGGCAAGCCAGACCCACATCAGAAAGATGTAGGGTCTGGCACTGCTCCATTGGCAGTGTGGGCGGGATAAACGGTTGTCTTTCAAGTTCCCTCTGCACGCAATAGGATAGCGCTACAACCAATCAGAGCAACGAAGAAGGTGACGTAGTCAGAGCGACAGAAATTAGTCCATGGGGAAGTGTTCTGTATGGTGGATTGTGGAAGAATAGTGAAATAAAATGTTAACTTCAAGTCTTGAAGAGTCGCGGCCAAAGCCGAGTCGAAAGACAGCTGTTCGCCAGCAGCAGCAGCCATTGTTTCCCTCTAACACGGAACCGTCGCAACTCTGTCGTCATTAGGTAGCCCGGCTTCTGTGACGAATGTATAACCGCACATATGTATCAACAGGCTGTAATATCTACACATAGCCACTAGGGAATAGAAATAAATATATAAGTTGTATTAACCGCACCTGGCCACCAGATGGCAGCACACATAATACACTGGGGGCGGGCGCTCAACACTAGCCAATCAGAGCATAGTATGCGTCATAGAGGCCACGCCTGCCCAGGTACTACCAAACCACACATCCGGGGGAAGGGCAGAAACCCCCAGGCAGCGTATCTATTAGATACCCAGCGAAGGGTAGCTCCATGCGTGAACTATACATTCCTCTCCATTTGCTTCATAGATAATATACCTAAAGCTAAACAAATAAAGTGAGTTAAAAGCGATCCTGTGTCGGCGGCCTTCTTCCTCAAAGAACAGCACTATACTTCCTCACGCTGTGATTGGCCTGACAGATTTTCTGTTTCCAGCACAGAAAAACGACGGAGAAGTGCTAGACCCCCCTGGCTGCAAATTAAATTTGCTGCCGCTAGGGGCATCTAGATTTCTAGGCTAGGAATTGTTGTTGAAAAATGGACCCCCTGAAAGATTGTTGTTTTGATGACCCAGACTGTGCATACAAAAGCGGACAAATGGACTGTCAGAATGCACACATATAGCAGACAAATTAACTGTCACTGACGACTGTCAGACTGCACACATATAGCGGACAAATTAAATGTCACTGACGACTGTCAGACTGCGCACACATAGCGGACAAATTAACTGTCACTGATGACTGTCAGACTGCACACACATAGTGGACAAATTAACTGTCACTACTGACCCAGGTTGTACACACAGAGTGGACAAATCGACTGTCAGACTGTCCACCCAAAAGCTGACAAATGAACTGTGAACTGTCACTGAACTTACCATCACCCTGGAAAACTAAGAACTGAAACCAGACGGCAGGAAAGCCATCGCAACAAGGAACGTACCCCAACGACCTCCATCTGGAGTACTAATGGGGAACAGATACCTCATGATTGAAACTAGCTGGGGGGGGGGGGTGTTGAAACCGGCTGGGCGAACCCCTGATTATAAGAAGAAGAACCAGTCCCCCCTCAGCGCGCTTTTCCGGAGACAGGCTCTATGCAGAGGTGTCTCAGTTCTTTTTCGAACTTTTTCGTTCTTTTTTGAACTTTTTCATTTGATCAGATGTTGTAATTTGTATTTGTTGAATAAATCCAGACACATAAGTGAAACCTCCTTCGTTGTACCGGCCTCTTCTCTTTTTACCATCGTCCGTCTTTTTGTTTTTAACAACAAATGGTGACCCCGATGTGATTTTTGCAAGGCGGACGAGAGGGGCCGGATCGACCAACCAAGCGGGAGGACGCCCGACTTCAAGTTGCACCGTCCCAGGCGCCACCTAAAGGTAAGCAGAGCCTGACACATAGAAAAGTCAAATCTGTATAGGACAATCCCCGGTAGCTCAGGGATTTATTGTAATCATAGGCCTAGTCCAATTAGGGGACGGTGTGACAAAGGGTAAGGCCATCCCCGTTCTAACTGTGTTGAATTCAAAGCATAGAACATAAACTATAGGGCACGAGTGGTGAGGCTATAAGGTGTAGTGCCGTTCGAGGCACCTACATCTGAGGCGTGTCATCGTAGGAACATAGTGCCGTTCGAGGCACCTTGCCGTCCGAGGCGGGTAAATGTAAGGTGTAGTGCCGTTCGAGGCACCCACACCTGAGGCGTGACATTCTCAGAATATAGTGCCGCTCGAGGCACCTCGCCGTCCGAGGCGTGTAATTATAAGTTATAGTGCCGTTCGAGGCACCTACATCTGAGGCGTGTCATCGTAGGAACATAGTGCCGTTCGAGGCACCTCGCCGTCCGAGGCGGGTAAATGTTTCCACCCCCCGCCAGACCTACCTCACACTACCTTGGCTGTGCACAGACAGCCAGATGAACTATATCAAGACGAATGGAACCAACACATGGAAGAGACGCCGATACAGATCGCCCACCAAGACATCTACGTCGGACCTGAAGGAGTCGCCGCCCTTGCACTCCTAGGAGAAGAACTGGAGCAGTGGTACGACGTCTCGGGATCGGTACCCCACCTCACACTGGGTATTGCCCCCGACCACTTCGCATCCAGCCTAGGACCCATGGTCAAAGAAGCAATACAGAGCGAGTGGAGACGCACGAAGAACCCCCTGATCCATCGTCAGAAAGGGGGGAAGATGTTCCGGATAAGCACCCTAAAGAGGACAACGATGGGAGTGGGGCAGCATGTAACCAGACAAAGAATCGTCCCTCCTACCCCACCTCCCACAGAGATGGATATCGACGTGGAAACCATGCTCCAAAGACTCCCACAACACCTATGGGCCAAAGGACCATACAACGTGGGCTTCACTCATCATGAAGTCACAATCCCAATAAAAGAGGGATGTACGCCTTGCTGGAAGATGCAGTACAAAGTACGTCCGGAAGCAGAAGAAGGGATCTCCGAGACCATCAGAGGCCTAAAAGAAGCCGGGGTACTAGTACCCAGCCAGTCCGCCTGGAACACCCCCATACTTCCAGTCAAGAAAGCGGACGGGAAGACCTGGCGTATGGCCCACGACCTCCGCGAAGTGAATGAAAGAACCGCGGGGCCTGTGGAGAAGGTACCAAACCCCCAAGTAGCCCTGCACCATGTAGGGCCGCAGCACAAGTGGTTCTCTGCCATCGACCTAGCAAATTCATTCTTCTGTGTCCGTCTGGCCCCAGAATCCTGAGACATATTTGCATTTACATGGAAAGGAGAACACCTCACCTACACCAGGATGCCTCAGGGGTACCGAAGCACACCAACACTGTTCAACGGCTTCGTCCGAGAAGACCTCCAGACCATAGATGTCCCCGAAGGAGTAGTGATCGTACAGTACGTGGATGACATCCTCGTCGCCGGAGAGACCAAAGCGCAGTGCCTCCAAGCCACAGAACAAGTCCTCCAGACCCTGGCCATCGCCGGATACAAATGCAAACAAGAAAAACTCCACCTTGCCCAGCCCCATGTGGTGTTCCTTGGGTGAAGGATAGGAGAAGACGTGAGAGGGATGACTCAGGAGTCCAAAACGGCCATCTTGAAACACCCAAAACCAACCAACGTGCAACAGATGATGGCCTTCCTGGGATTGTGCAACTACAGCCGACAGTACGTACCAGACTACACCGAGAAGACGGCAGAACTGAGAGGGATGATCTCAGCTCAGGGAGCCAGAAACCTGAAAGCCTTGAATGGACAGAGCCAGCCGAAAAGGCCTTTGAACACCTAAAGGCAAGCCTACACGAAGCCGCAGCGCTACAGGCCCCCGACTATGAACAACCATTCCATCTAGATGTCACCCACCGGGGCCCCTATGTCAGTGGGGTCCTATGGCAGAAGCAGCAGGGGGCCAGAAGAGTTCTCCACTACCACAGTGGGACATTGGAGGCCAGCGAACAAGGACTGCCCCCGTGTGCAAAACACCTCCTGGCCACAGCACAAACACTGAAGAAAACTGCAGGAATCACCCTGAACTATCCCACGGTGGTCCACACCTCTCACGGAGTAAAAGAAGTGGTAGAAAGCAGCGCTTTCGCGCTCACCACAGCCAAGAAGACCCAGTACGTTAAAGAAGTACTGCTGAGCCCCAACGTGTCCTACACCACAGAAGGAGCCAAAATGTCTGATGATCTCTGTGCCGGGACCGAAGGCACGCCCCACCAGTGCTGGCCCCGGATACAGCAAGCCCTCAAACTCAGAGACGACCTGAAAGGTGAACCTTTAGAAGATCCAAGCGACACCTGGTACACAGACGGGTGCTGCTACAAAAACCCTGCTGGAGAAAATGTGGCCTCATGGGCCATCATACAGGCCCTGGAAGACGGGACCTTGACGACTCTACGAAGCGGACTGGAAACCACCCACCCATCAGCCCAAAGAGCGGAATTACGAGCCCTGGTCGAGGCCCTGGAAAACTCCGCAGGACGGCGGGTGAATATCTATACCGACAGCAATTACGTCTATGAACTCTTACATGTGAACGCCTCCCAAGCTATTGAGAGGGGGATGAAGACATCAGGCGGGGCCCCAGTGAAACACGCCGACCTAGTATCCGACTGGCCGCAAGTATCCAGAACCCAAGAGAGTTGGCGGTCATGAAGTGCCGTGGTCATGGCCGAACAGATGACGGCATCACCAAAGGAAACAACGCCGCTGACCAGGCCGCCAAAGATGCCGGGGGCTACAAGCCCCCAACCCTCCAACTAATGAATCAAGCCGACGAAAGTCCCCGTGGGGGAATTGAAGACCTCGCCCAGATGCAAAGACACACTAGTCCAGAAGAAGAAAACAGATGGCTACATAAGAAGTGCCGGAGAGACGAGAAGGGAATCTACCGACACCCTGACGGCCGGCCAGCAATCACTACCAGAGCACTAACTCTGATGATCCACTCTGAACACTCCCGGGGACCCCAAGGCCCCCGAGTAACCATCGACCCCATAGACAGTCACTACTATCACCCCCACATTTTGGAGATGGCCAAGGAATTAATCCAGAACTGTATTCCCTGTCAGCTCCATAACCCCCAGAGAGGGATACCTTGTCCCCCAGGGAAATTCCCAGTTCCCCAACTACCCTTTCAAGAGATATGCATTGACTACACATATATTGGACGGGACTTGAGGGTGGGCGGGTATCGGTACCTCTTAGCGATAGTGTGTCGATTCTCAGGATGGGTAGAGGCTTATCCTACTAAGAAAGAAGATGCCGAGTCGGTAGTTAGGATACTAACAACCGAGATTGTGCCCCGATGGGGGTACCCAAAAGTAATAGCGTCAGACAATGGTACTCACTTCGCTAATGCCCTGGTAGCAAAAGTAGAGGAAGGGTTAGGGATAGCCCACCGATACGGATCAGTGTACCACCCCCAGAGCCAGGGATTAGTAGGACGGGTGAACCTGTCACTCAAACTAACTATGGGTAAACTCTTAGAAGCAGACTCGCGGCGAACCGCATCAACTATGGCCAAAGATGGTGTAGTAACAGCCATAGCCCAATACAAACAGATGTCATGGTTGTCAGCACTCCCACTCGCGCTAATGGCCGTAAGAGCGGCCCCTCAGGCCCGAACGGGGCTATCCCCGTTTGAAGTCATTACAGGGAGACCTATGCCAGGGCCATACACTCCAGTAGAACCCCTATCAGACCAGTTAGAGGATCAACTGTTTAGGTATTGCACTGCCCTAACCCAAGCAACCCGAGATTTACACTTCCAGGTGACGACCACTCCAGAGAGGAAGGAGGCGAGCCCAGCGGTCCAACCAATTCAATTCAATTCAATTCAATTTTATTTGTATAGCGCCAATTCATAACAGAAGTTATCTCAGGGCACTTTTCAAATGGAGCAGGTCTAGACCAAACTCCTAATAACATTTACAGAGACCCAACAGTACCACCATGAGCAAGCACTTGGCACGGGGGCAAGGAAAAACTGCCTGTTAAAAGGCAGAAACCTTGGACAGACCCTTCGGCTCTAGGTGGGTGGTCATCTGCCTTGACCAGTTGGGGTGAGAGAGAGAGAGAGAGAGAGAGAGAGAGAGAGAGAGAGAGAGAGAGAGAGAGAGAGAGCGAGAGCAACTACATCAATGCACTAGCACCAATGATGGGGGACAGCGAGCAGCAACAACAGTAACTGTATATAACTGGTAACTGATATTAGCAATGGCAGTCAAGCAGGACCATGGAGGCTCCGCCAGGATCCATGAGAACCTGCGAGACGAGAAAACACAAGAACTCCGGGGAAGAAGTGTTAGTAACATGCATTAATGGGACATGAATGTGTGCACACAGAGAGAGAGAGAGAGAGAGAGAGAGAGAGAGAGAGAGAGCGAGAGACTCAGTGCACCAAGGGAAATCCCCCGATAGTCTAGGCCTATAGCAGCATAACTAAGGGATGGTTCAGGACTCACCTGATCCAGCCCTAACTATAAGCTTTATCAAAGAGGAACGTCTTAAGCCTACTCTTAAATGTGGAGAGGGTGTCTGCCTCCCGAACCACAACTGGAAGCTGGTTCCACTGAAGAGGAGCTTGGTAACTGAAGGCTCTGGCTCCGGTTCTACTTTTAGAAACTATTGGAACCACCAGTAGCCCTGCATTCAGAGAACGCAGTGTTCTAGTGGGGTAGTAGGGTACTATGAGCTCTTTGAGATATGAAGGGGCCTGCCCATGAAGAGCTTTATAGGTGAGGAGGAGGATTTTAAATTCTATTCTAAATTTTACAGGGAGCCAATGCAGAGAAGCTAGTACAGGAGAGATGTGATCTCTTTTCCTAGTTCCTGTCAGTACTCGCGCTGCAGCGTTTTGAATTAATTGAAGCATCTTAATGGATTTATTTGGACAACCTGATAATAAGGAGTTGCAGTAATCCAGCCTTGAGGTAACAAATGCATGGATTAGTTTTTCTGCGTCTGTCTTTGATAGGATGCGTCTGATTTTTGTAATATTACGTAAATGAAAAAAGGCAGTCCTAGAGGTCTGCTTTATGTGGGAATTAAATGACAGATCCTGATCAAAGATAACTCCAAGATTCCTGACAGTGGTGCTAGAGGCCAATGTAATGCCATCTAGAGTAGCTATATCTGTAGACATTAAGTCTCTAAGGTTTTTGGGGCCAAGTACAAGAATTTCGGTTTTCTCTGAGTTTAACATCAGAAAATTGCAGCTCATCCAGGATTTTATGTCTTTAAGACATGTTTGTAATTTAGATAATTGATTAATTTCATCGGGTTTGATCGATAGATATAACTGCGTATCATCTGCATAACAATGAAAGTTAATGGAGTGCTTTCTAATAATATCGCCTAAAGGGAGCATATATAAAGTAAATAGTATTGGTCCAAGTACAGAACCTTGTGGAACTCCATGACTAACTGTAGTATTTATTGAAGATTCATCATTCACGTGTACAAACTGTGAACGATGTGATAGATATGACATAAACCAGCTTAGTGCGGTTCCTTTGATGCCAATTTCATGCTCGAGTCTCTGTAAAAGAATACTATGATCAATGGTGTCAAAGGCAGCACTAAGATCTAATAATACAAGTACAGAGACAAGTCCATTGTCAGAAGCAATCAAAAGGTCATTATTAACTTTAACCAGAGCTGTCTCTGTGCTATGATGAACTCTAAATCCTGACTGGAAATCCTCGAATAAACTATTGTTGTGTAGAAAGTCACACAATTGTTTGGCGACTACTTTCTCCAGAATTTTAGACAGAAAGGGGAGATTAGAAATCGGTCTATAGTTGGCTAAAACCCCAGGGTCAAGAGTGGGCTTTTTAAGAAGGGGTTTAATTACAGCTACTTTAAAGGACTGTGGTACATATCCTGATAATAAAGAAAGATTAATCATTTCCAGTAAAGAAGTGCCAATTAAGGGTACAATTTCTTTAAGCAGCCTAGTTGGGATGGGGTCTAACAGACAGGTTGATGACTTCGATGAAGAAATTATAGAAGTTAACTGATGAAGACTGACAGCAGAGAAATACTCCAAATACACATCTAAGTTTGCACCAGTCAAAGTGTCTGATGTTGGAGAGCCTGCGATACCTATTGAGGGCATTTGGTGACTAATTTTCTCTCTAATAGTAATAATTTTATTATAAAAGAAGTTCATGAAGTCATTGCTACTTAAGTTGATAGGGATACATGGCTCAATAGAGCTGTGACTCTCTGTCAGCCTGGCTACAGTGCTGAAGAGGAACCTGGGGTTGTTTTTATTTTCTTCTATTAGTGCCGAGTAAAAGGCTCCTCTGGCATTACGGAGGGCCTTTCTATAATTTTTAAGATTATTTTGCCATATTAAGCGATTTTCTAATAAATTGGAAGCGCGCCATTTCCTTTCTGATTTCCTTGTTTCTTGTTTTAATTGACGAGTTTGTTGGTTGTACCACGGTGCTAGTTTCCTGTGTTTTATTATTTTCTGTTTTCTAGGAGCGATAGAATCTAATGTTGATTGTAGAGAGCCTGCAGCACTATTAACAAGATTATCAATTTGGGAGTGACTAAAGTTAATATAGGACTCCGTTATATTCAGATATGGCATTGAATTAAACACTGATGCAATCTCCTCCTTAAATTTAGCTACAGCACTGTCAGATAGACATCTGCTGTAGGAAGTTTTGCTTAATGGCTTATAGTCAAATAATAGAAATTCAAAAGTTATTAAATAATGATCAGATAGGAGAGGATTATGTGGAAAAACTATTAAATGTTCAATATCCATGCCATATGATAGAACAAGGTCAAGAGTGTGATTAAAACAATGGGTTGGTTTATTTACACTCTGACAGAAGCCGATTGAGTCTATTAATGAGGTAAATGCGTTACTAAGGCTGTCATTTGTAACATCCACATGGACATTAAAATCACCTACAATAATTACTTTATCTGATTTAAGAACTAAACTTGATAGAAACTCTGAGAATTCAGATATAAAATCAGAGTACGGTCCAGGAGCGCAGTACACTATAACAAATAGGACTGGCTCCAGTGTTTTCCAGTTTGGGTGAGAAAGACTAAAAATAATGCTTTCAAATGAAAATGAAAATAATTTAGTTTTGGTTTAGGGTCCATTAAAACCCCCGAGTCATATATAGCTGCTACTCCACCTCCTCGGCCTGCGCCTCGGGGAATGTGAGTATTAATATGACTGGGGGGGGGTGGATTCATTTAGGCTAACATAATCCTCATGGGACAACCAGGTCTCAGTAAGACAAAGCAAATCAATATCATAATCTGATATTAATTCATTCACTAGAACAGCTTTGGATGACAGAGACCTGATATTTAACAGTCCACATTTAATTCTTTTATTTTGTGCTACTGAGGAGTTGGTTTTAATTTTTATTAGGTTTTCATGGTTAACGCCTCTTGTTTTTATTTCTTTACATAATGTAGGCGGTCGGGGGACAGACACAGTCTCTATGGGGTGGTGGGTGGGGGACTGTACTAGAGGAAGCGCAGAGAAGTGTGTTAAACAGCAACTCTGCTTCCTGGTCCCAACTCTGGACTGTCAGGTTTTAGAAATAAACTGCATCATATTCCTGGATAAGAGAGCCGCTCCATCCAACGTGGGATGGATGCCGTCTCTCCCAATCAAACCAGGTTTTCCCCAAAAAGGCTGCCAATTATCAATGAAGCCCACATGGTTTGCTGGACACCACCTGGACAGCCAGCGGTGGAAGGACGCCATGCGGCTATACATGACGTCACTGGTCACATTGGGCAGGGGTCCAGAGAAAACTACGGTGTCCGACATTGTTTTGGCGTATCTACACACCGATTCCACATTAATTTTAGTGACCTCCGATTGGCGTAATCGGGAGTCATTACCGCCGACGTGAATAACAATCTTATGATATTTACGTTTGTCTTTCGCCAGCAGTTTTAAATAGGATTCAACGTCGCCCGCTCTGGCCCCAGGGATACATTTGACTATGGCCGCTGGCTTCGCTAACTTCACGTTTCTGACTATAGAAGAGCCAATAACCAGAGTCTGCTCCTCAGCGGGTGCGTCGCTGAGTGGGGAAAACGTATTAGAAACGTGAATGGGCTGGTGGTGAGCCGTGGGCTTCAGTGGGTTGCCGCTACGCTTCCCCCGGACAGTCACCCACTCTCCGTGGCTTCCCGGCTGCTCGGGGTCTACCGGGGGACGGCTAACTAGAGCTACCGCCGGCCGGCCCGCACAGACTACCGGAGACGGTGTGGTGCGGTACCGGGCCTCTAAGTCACTAATCCTCACCTCCAGCGCACTAAATAAACTACATTTAATACAGGTACCATTATCACTAAAAGAGGTGGAGGAGTAACTAAACATTTGGCACACTGAGCAGGACAGAGGAGCAGAGGAAGAGGGAGAAGACATCGCTAACTGCTAATGCTTAATGTAACTAGCGTGTGAAGACTTAAAATAGCGACTTGTCGCTATTTTAAGTTTAAATGTTTAAGCGGGTAAATAACCGCTGTAACGAGTAAAACAAATGTATATTCAGCGTTCACCGACAGCTACAACACCAAACAGTGTACACACAGAGCAAGAGGTAGACCGGAAATCAACCAGAAGAGTGGGTGTGGGTCAAGGCTGCCAAACGGACCTTTCCGGAGCCCAGGTGGAAAGGCCCCTACCAAATCCGGCTGGCCACCCCCTTCTCGGCCGCACTCGACACCCCTCACAGGCACCACCTGACCCGACTCCGGAAGGCCGACACCCCTGGCGCCGATAGCCTCCAGGACACCAGCCGACGTCTCCAGGAAACCACCGGGGAGAAACCTGGAGCTCCAGACCCGGGGCACCATGACTCCCCCACTCCGTCGTCGCCCCCCCGCCTGTAGAGAGAAGTGGGAAGCAGCAGGAACCATCGGGGCGGGAAGTTTCATCATTGCGATATGGGTCATGATCGCAGTGGCACTCCTCTCTGGGCCTGGGCGACTACCCGACTTCGAGCCCCCCGACACCACCACCCCCAAAGAACAACCCCTGACTACGACCCCGCCTTCCCCGACGACCACCCCGTCCCCCCTGAGACGACGACGACAAGTAGGTCTCACAAAAGATCCTGGTGAAGACTACTGCTTAAAAAAGTATGGAGGGGTTACCCTAGACTATGTCATGGGCACTAACATGATATTCAAGTACGGCTTGTGTGATGTCATACGTTGTGGGGGAGACCCGTCTGTCTGGACGGCATATGATGTATATATGTGTGATAGCTATCCCAGTTTTGTAGGAAACCCCGGCGTATACCCGCGCCGCATCGGGTGCGGTGGTTGGGATACGCTGTTGTGGGGAACGGGATCTCTTCAGGAGGGGGGCGGATATATCAAAGAACGACCTCGGTATGCGCGAACTCGCCAATTCCAAAAATCAGGGTCAGTTGCACGAGCCCTTACCAGAGGAGGAGTAGAGATATTTCTCACATTAAGAAATGTCACCTCAAATCCCTACACCAAAGAAACCGCGGAGTGTGGAAGGGAAAACGATATGCTATACCTTGCGCTCGGGGTAAATCACTCCAGACTCGACACTACCGGCCTAATCAAGATACGATTGCTAGATCCCCCCGCCCCTAGAAAAAAAGCGAATTCCCGCGGCTCCAAGAAAAGGAACCCCGCTCCCCCTCCCCAAAGTAAAGATGGTCCCCCCCGCCACGGGGTGTCCACCTTTAACCTCGACACTCTGGGAACTGCAGATTCGATTCTAATGATGGTTAAGTGGTTAAGATGGATAATAGCATCGGCTCGGGGGGTGGGTATGGAAGATTGCGTAGCATGCGTGGCAGCCAGACCCCTCCTAGTCAGTACCCCCGTAAGCATGGACCCAGCAACCGACGTTGTAGGGAGCCGGTGCGCCATAGCCCTCTTTGTGAAAAAAGATCCAGCGAACTGTGCCACCCTGAGTAGTGTGTTCCCTCCTGGACTGAACAATTCCGCTGCCCCCGCGTTCAAAATAGGAGGTAGCAACTATACTTGCCTTCAGCGCGATAGAGATGTGACAGGAAATTCTAAGTCTTTCGGGAAATTGGCGCAGAACCTTTGTACCACAATCATTAACGTAACTGGGTGGAAAAATGTCACCCGGATTAATATAGGACGGAAGGACCTTTATTGGCTTTGTGGTCCAAATACCCTACTACTAACCTTACCCTCGAACTGGAGCGGTAGATGTACTCTAGCCAGATTGGTCGTTCCTATAACCATGGTCGGGCCAAAAGAGGTCGCCGCAATTGTCATCAAGGTAGGTAGAAACAAGCGGAATGCCGGTAGCGAATGGGACGCCGCCGACCGAGACACATGGATCGATAGCATAGGAGTCCCTCGCGGAGTCCCCAATGAGTTCAAATTAGTAGTTCAAATCGCGGCCGGATTCGAGAACCTCCCCATAATATCTGCCTTGTTCCCCATAACCCCTAACAAAAATATTGATCGGATTAACTACATACATTACAATGTGCAGAAGTTGTCAAACCGGACCAGAGTTACGGGTCTCTCCGAACAATTAGCAGCTACTTCCCTAATGGCATTCCAGAACCGACTGGCACTAGACATGCTCCTAGCTGAAAAGGGAGGGGTATGTGCAGGGGCCCACCCACAGGCCCACCCAGATTGACAGCTTGCCCACCCAGTAAGATTCATGAAAAAAAAATATTGATATATATATTTTTTTAATGATAATTCATACGAATTATCATAGACTCTGCTTTCAATGTTTAATTGTTATTTCTGTTTCTTGTGGACATTAAAACTTTTAATTTAAAAAATGAATAAAAAAGTTGCGCGACATGC
>JAOPHQ010005744.1:0-115693 GCA_030340625.1 Merluccius polli | reverse complement strand
TATCCATGGCAATACATGGATACGACAATTATATAACGACCATTATAGCTGCCAACCCTCAACTGACCGATTATACTGAAGGGGTTAAAGACACGTCTGGTCATCCAGGCCAGTCTCAGGATCTGCAGGAACATGAGAACTACATTAAGCAAATACAAATACATTCATTTTGCTTTATTTTATTCCATCTATGCAACAGCTCACTCATAAATATGCAGCTCTAGTTTCCATTTCTATGATGTACCTTCAAGCGTGTCATCTTTAACTGCTTATGGCTGAGTAAATGTAAATTAGTAAATGTAATCAGTGTGTAAAAGGATTCACTCTTAAAATGTTAGACAAGAAAGAAATAAAGATCTGTATGTTAGTATCTCTACATTTATAAAACATCATCATTATGAAGGCCAGCATGAGCCACGTCTGGCAAGATGGTTAGAAATATGGTGAGAGAAACCTGCCAACACAAACCAATACCTTTTAGTTCACCGTCCAGTGCTTCAGTCAACCCCTTAGAAAGTGATACTTACTACTTAGTTACAGTTTGTACAAACCTCCCAACAACCAGCAAAATGAAACACTGACACGACTCAATGAATATGTTCAGGGTTGCAACATCAAAATGTAAAAAAAAACAAAAAACACAAGGTGTCCCAATATTACACAACTGCAAAAGTTCCCATCACAGCTGCGTTAAGCACATTTACCAGACAACACATGTCCTACACACACAATGGGCCCACGTGATACTAAGGGGGGCCCCAAAGGGGGGCCCCCCATAATCACGCCTACAGACAGTTAACCTGTCCTAGAAGACAAAACAAACAACAGTCATCAGTGTGTGTGTGTGTGTGTGTGTGTGTGTGTGTGTGTGTGTGTGTGTGTGTGTGTGTGTGTGTGTGTGTGTGTGTGTGTCAACAACACGGCTCACCTCCTGAAGCAGACATGAAGACGTTGAGACACCTCAAGGGGATTCCCCACTTCCGGGTCTCACCGCGGTGGTGGTGGTCCTCCTCCTCCTCCCGGGTCCCGTCAGGGGGGCCAAAACCACGAGGAGGAGCGGAAGTCCGTTTGTTAGTCCCGGTCGGTAACGACGACCAACACAAAAAAATTAAAAAGCATAGAAAATGGCAAAAAATGTGACGGTACCGACCGCGGTCCACCAAAACTAAGACAGCGCCCCACGTGCGCGTCTTATTATAGAGGCGCGCGGGACGCACAGGTGGAATCAATTAAGAGCTTAATGAGAAGAGACGCGCTGTGATTGGCTGAGCGAGGAGCACGTTGTTTATTGGAGAACCAACATTCAGTAGTGTCAAACTCAAATGTGCGCTATTGACCAAACGTGCCGCTGTACGACACAACACACGCCACACAAAACAGGAAGTGCTGGAACATTTGATGATGACGAACATGTGAAGGCCCACAGGGCATCATGGGATATTTTGTTGTGTTGCCATTTTGAGAGTTGTAGTTCTGTAACATAAGCTAACCTAAAGTAAACATAAATATATACCGCGACCCAGGCTACTGAAAAGTTTTGAACGCCACTTCTTCACAAAAGCTGTGGTGCCTTCAAACGCAACAGAGTCTCCCCATAATGACAAATAAATTCACGATGAATGAGTAAACAATGACCAAAAAAACCATGACTACCAACCCCGCTGCTCTGCTCTCAAAATGGCGGCCGTCATTGCGATGTAACGTCTATGTGCAATGCCCTTATGACAGACGATTGCTATGATGAATGAATGAATGAATGCTAAACAGTGGAAGTGCTACAGATCCCGTAGTGCGATTACACGTCTCAAATTAAGGCACTTTGTTTACGCTACAAATTGTCATATCGCCTAAAAATAAATTACCCCCCTGTATAATGTTATTCTTGTACTGTAAGGAGATACAAAAAAACGTACAAAAAAAGGAAAGCAACATACATACACATCTCCAGAATTTGTAACTCACACACATCTCACATACACGTCTAACATTTAAACTTTACACTCTCGCAGGAAAAACAAAAACACGTTTTAAGCGCTTGTATAATTTAAATGCATTTCTCAGTTCAGGCATTTGGTGTTGCAGGGATCGCCGGACTTGAAGAGTCCATAGACACTGACGAGTGGAAACATGGAAATGGCTCCGATCATGGAGCCCAGCTGCACTACCGCCCCGCACCACACCAGGGCGCTGTGGCCCTCGTCCCGCAGGATCACGCCGATGATGACCTTGACGTAGGACAGGGTCAGGACAAACAGCACCCAGGAAATCACCTGCCAGACACAACATGTGGTCAGTGGTCTGCGCACCGGGAATCAAACATTTACATTATGTAACATTATGAAAGTAGAATAGACATTTGAATTGCAATAGAAAGGTTATTAAGAAGCCAAAATATAAGATGAAAATATGTCATGTCACTCAAGTCAGAGATATATATATATATATATATATATATATATATATATATATATATATATATATATATATATATATATATATACATATACACACACACACACACACACACACACACACACACAGCTTGGTTGAATATAATTTGGCCCAGCAGTTTATTAATTTGTTGCGTGGAGTTGATGTATATGTGATCAAAGTTGACGTATGTGTGTGTGTGTGTGTGTGTGTGTGTGTGTGTGTGTGTGTGTATATATATATATATATATACTGTATATATATCTGACTTGAGTGACATGACATATTTTCCTCTTATATTTTGGCTTCCTTAATATACATGTATAATCTACTGCTTTACATTGTTTAATCATAATAATAAGTCTTACTATGATAGCGACTCCAGAGTCGCTGCCGACGAGCGGAGGACAGGGACTGAACGCCGCCACCGCCATGATGTACGCCCCGAAGCCCGTCCCAACCACGGTCAAGACCAGCATGAGCATGAGGGACCTGAGGGACGGAGACGCCAGCATGAAGTCAGCATGAACCAATCAAATTCATAAAGTCAAGTGGATAGAAGACGACAATAAAAGAAAGCAGCGATGAGAAACGCAGGACAATCAACGGCGGCCCGCCGCAGCGCAGGGCTCACCGTCTCGAAGAGAACATGGCGATGAAACACGCCACGGGGTTGGCGGCCGCCGCCAAGGTGGCGGCGAAGTGGTACGCCCTGTTCCCGTACGGCAGGCAGGAGTAGGACTGCACCGACGGCAGCACGGCGTTGGTCAGCGCGTTGACCCAGGCCAGCACCACGAAGATGAACGCCACCTCGCCGCCGCTGTAGGTGCCCATGCCGAAGGAGCTCCTCCGCTCCCGCGGCGGCGGCTCCAGCGGGTCGATCATCATGGGCCTCTCCTCCGGCGCCGCGCCGCGCAACGACAGCCCCTCCCTCTTGTCCCTCCTCGCCGCCGCCGCCGACTCCTCCTCGCCCAAGTACCGGTGGTCCTTCCTCTCCCGCACCACGGCGGGGTGGTGGTTGAGCAGCGCGAAGGCCCCCAGACACACGACCATCATGGCGCCGAGGAAGACGAAGAACGCCTCGGCCGAGAAGTTGGCCGGCTGGTAGAACGCCTTCATCGTCGTCGAGTTGCCAAAAGTCCCGTTGGCCACGCCGCCGGCCGCCGCCGCCGCCGCCGCCGCCGCCGCCGCCGTGACATTGCGACACTCGACCAGCCCCACCCCCTGGATCAGCGCCACCAGCGCCGGCACCAGCCCGCTGAGGCCCTCGCCGGCGAAGTACGAGGTGAGGAACTGCGGTCCCAGCCGCATCATGAAGGGCAGGAAGGTCACAGAGGAGGTGCAGTCCACCACCGACAGCAGGAAGCTCAGCGCCAGCAGGGGAACGCTGCGCTCAACGCCGCCGGCGCCGGCGCCGAACGTCACCGTGCGCTTCCAGAAGGCGGCCAGCAGGAAGGTGGCGACGGCGCCCAGCGCCACGACGCAGTAGACGACCGGCCGCTCGTCCAGCGCGCCGGGGCGGAAGCGGTGCATGAGGGTGACGAAGAGCGGGCCGACGTTGGCCATCTGGATGATGACCGTGAGGTAGGAGGGGAGGAGCCAGCCCTCCGGGAGCGCCGACACCACCAGGGGAAGCTCCACCCACATCCCGTTGATGGCCACCCAGGAGCCCATGCCGAAGAGGCACGCCAGCACATGGGTGAGCAGAGACATGATGGCGTGATGATGTGTAGTGATGCGGGGCGGTTTCCGCGGCGATCTGAAAAACACAAAAAATAAACACAGAGAGGACTTAAAGGGATAGTTCGGGTTTTAAGACACGAAGTTGTATGGGTTCCCTGTCAGCAACGTTGTGCATCAGCACTGACTTACCCCCCCGACAGCGTCCTGAGAGGGGGGATCCAGCCGGTTTTTGATGCTGAAGAAAGTAGTCCGGCAAGTTGCTGGGGTCTCGAAAGTAAAGTGTTTTTCTTCTCAAAACCATATGCGTTCAAAAGAGTGACATATTTGCACCACAAAAACGTTGTCCAGGAAAAATTGAAACCTCGTTATCACTTGGCACTATTTTTCTCGATTCCTACCACTGCGCGCTACTGACAGCTGAAGGCTGCGCAGGCGTTTCACTGTCTTTCGCGTGCTGGATTCCTGCACCCCAGCAACTTGCCGGACTACTTTCTTCAGCATCAAAAACCGGCTGGATCCCCCCTCTCAGGACGCTGTCGGGGGGGTAAGTCAGTGCTGATGACAGGGAACCCATACAACTTCGTGTCTTAAAACCCGAACTATCCCTTTAAGTCACAAACTCAAACCGCCACCAACAACAAAGAGCAAACGCCGATCTAAACATCTAACATCTGAGCTCACGCATGGTGACCACCGGGCCGACCACATGGCGAGCCTTATCCCAGGATGCTGGGAGGGGGAGGGGGGGTCGGGGGGGGGGGGGGGGGGCGGAGCAAGCCTTTCCACCCTCAGGGGGGGGGCGGGCCATGTGTGAGCGGGGAGGGGAACGAGCTACGCCCCCACCCCACATCCCACCCCCCCCCCCCCACCCATAACCGCCGCCACCCCCATCACAATGGGGCGACCTCTGACACACCTCCACATTCATCTCAAAAATAGGACCACGTGTGTGTGTGTTTATAGTGTGTGTGTGTGTGTGTGTGTCACACACACACTATAAACACACACACACGTGGTGATCATTGAATTACTGAACACTTCATTATTAAGTGGCTCATGGCAGATGACGTCACTACTTCCTCTTCTCCACCCCCCCCCCCCCCCCTGAGGAGCCGCTTCTCATCCTCATCCTCCTCACCTTCTTCACAAGGGATGAGGCTGGCCACCTCTTCTCCGTTTCCTTTCCTCCTTCCGTCCTTTCCTCTGTCCTCTGTCCTCGGACGGCTTCAGGGGGGGGGTCTGGGTACCCTCCTGTCTCCTCCTGTCCTCCTCCTTAACGTAAAGTCACGCACAGTCACGCACACGCCATCACGCAGCAGCTCCGCCAGCGCACCTGATGGACGGACGGACGTCCGCGCGCGCGGCACGCAGGCGCACTCTTACCGTGTCACGGATAGGCCACGCCCCCCCCTCTGCTGCGCGGGGGCGCGCATGACGCGATCGGCCTGGGTTTTATGATATGCTTATAATAATAATGCTTATAATACTTATATCTTATGATAAAATATTATATTATATATCAGACTTACAATAAGGACGGGTTCGGTGGGCCGGCCCTCGCGGTAGGCTTGCCGTTTGGTGAACATCGCTTATTATTACGGGTAGATTTTTTTAATTATTATTATTATTATTATTATTATTATTATTATTATTATTATTATTATTATTATTATTATTATTGTTATTGTTATATGTACACGTATATATGTATTATTATATAATAACATTGCTTATTGTTACGGGTAGATTTTGAATATATATATATTATTATTATTATTGTTATTATTATTATATGGATACGTAAATATGTATTATTATTATTATTATTATTATATGTGGTTTAAAATACGCAGTTATTTGCAGCGCCGGCTCTCCGCCAATCAGAGCCTGACACGTCATATTCAGCGCCGCGTACGTGCGACCTCGACCACAGCGGAGCGGTTAAACCGGTCCCGCCGCGCGCGCCATGTGCTGCTGGGGGGGGGGGGGGGGGGGGTGGCTCCTCCCCCCACTTCCTCATACTAGGATGACCTTGACGTGCGTGTGTGCGTGTGTGTGTGTGTGTGTTGCTCATCCTTCATTGTTTTATTTGTATTTGATTGTATTTTATGGCTGCTGATTGATTGACAGGTTCAGAGTGGTGTCCTTGTGTTTCCTGGTGTTCTTTGTATTCTTTGTGTTGTATGCTGTCGTTTAGGTTGTTTATTTATAGATTCAAAGTTTTCTTTCAGTGTTTACATGCACCAACCTTGAGGGACACACACATACACACACACAGATGCACACACACACACACACACCCACAGTCCAAACAGTACTTTAGGTGCATACAAGACGCATGAACTAACATGTGACTATGTCTAGGACAGACATACAGCATACGCGGCCACATGCTAAACAATGCCGTGGTAAATGTAATTGCAATAATTAGATTAGTAAGAAGTAATGTATTACGGGGCGTGTCGTTTTAGATTAGAAATGTGTCGTTTGAAACCTCCCACCAAACTAACCACAACATTGTCCAGATAGTCTCAATAATCATTCTGAAGGTTTTCCTCCATAGATAAGAGAACAGACTCTGAAGGACACAGAAGGAGGGAAAATAGCAGAATAGGCTTATTCTCCAACAAAAAGCAGAATATAGATATGATATATTACTATTAGTATTATTATTAGTTATTAGTATTATTATTATATATTAATGTGCATTGTAGGCCTACATATATTGAGCTATACCTGCAGCACAATTTATTAGTGATCAGTAAGTGCTTGGTTTTTGGTAATATATGAGATTATTGTTCTGTCCAGAAGATCAACATCCAATGATTGGTCCTCCACAGTGGATGAGTGAAATCTGAGTTATCCCCACTCTTCTCTAAACCCGTCTCTCTTGCAGCACACTGTTGTATTATAGGCTGCACATTTTAGCTCGGGTCATAGAGTTCAGACCCGGCGTAATTGATCACAGCTTTCACATCACATTTATTTTAAGTGGCCATCGGGCCGACGCTTTCATCCAAAGTGGTGACTCACAGCAGGTGGGGCAACCGAACCTCAACATCCAATACTGGAGCAACTCACTAACAAAGACCTGCAGACCCTTTTTTTTAGTTTCTAAAAAAAAATAAAAATAGAAAAAACAGCTGAGGGGGGAGTGCAACTTTGAACCACAGGAATGAGTTAAAACACAAATCACATACCTGCTGTTCAGATCCTCTGCAGATGAAATAATCCCGGACGGACGCGGAGCGGTCACATGGGCTCCTCCCGCAGCTGTGATAACCTTCTGATGTAGCGCACAGACCGCAAATACGGAGATTTGCTCAGTTGTCATGTGACCACTGAGGGCTGTGCTGGTGGTGGGAGGCTTGGGGGGGGAGGGGGGGGGGGGGGGGGGTAAAGGGGGTAGCTTGACTGCTGGTGGTGGTGGGTGGGGGGGGGGGGGTAGCTTGGTCTTTGCTGCCAAGGTCCTGCTGGGCCACTAGTCAGAGAGAGTGGGGAAAAAGAGGCTGGGGGTGAGATAATCAAAGAAATCAAATGTTAAAACTCGAGTGAGAGGGAAGAATGCGGGCGCTTGAATGGAGGAGAGTGAGGGGGAGAGAGACAGAGAGAGAGGGGGAGAGAGAGAGGGAAGGGGTGGACATGCTGTCCGCTGTGATGTAAGGTGAGTCTTTGTCTCCGGCCAACCATAAGATGACTTTGGACGGCGACGGTGGGATTTCTCAGTGGGCAGTTGGTCAGCACTCAGCATGGCTTTTGTTCAGCATGAATTCCACTTCTCCTCCATGGGGAGCAGATTCAGATTCAGGGGTCGGTATTTGCAGAGCGCCCCCCCCCCCCCCCCCCCCCCCCCCCCGGCCGGCGACCTCTTCTGTGCAACCGGTGGAAATATGTTCCCTACTATTGTTTATTCACTCACACAGCATCATTACCCTCTCGGATATCGCCAACTTCTCACACAACTCAACTGAATTGTTGTTGGCATCCGATCGAGGAAATAACTGTCGTTGATTTCAGCCGTTGTAGTTCCTAATTTCCCAGTAAATGTGTATTTGTATTAATGGATTGACTAATATATAGCCGTACGTACATTGGTTTGCAAAAGTGCAATGTTGGGCAGTTTATGAAAACAAACCCGATGAACTTTGACAACGGTATACATGGATGGAAAGGAAGTAACACGTGTGTGTGTGTGTGTATGTGTGTGTACATGTTTACAACACACATTTTGAAGTCCCGTCACAGGACAGTGTTGTGATGAGGCCTCAGGATTCGTGACCTATTTTCGATTTTTTTTTATGTATGACTTCTTTCTTCCCCAATTCTAGCTCAGCAGCATCCACATTGACATGGCTGACGTTTCAGTGTCTTCTGGTTGAACTGACTGCTCTCAGAAGAGTACAGTCGTCTGGTTCAGCCTTAAGGGTTCACTTTAGCCTCCATTAGGTCCACAAACTAAAATACAATAACTCAATACAGGGGCATAACAGACAAACATTAAAGATAAACTGGTAGAATCAGGCTAGTAATGCATAAAAAAGTCATGTCTTCTCCATTTTTCTTCATCTCCATGGTTACACCCTTAACTGAACCAACCCTAATAAAGGAGGAATACCAATGTGTGCGTTGAGTAACTGTGTTATACTCCGGTTTCCTCATTCAGCCTCCGACCGCAATAAAGTAATTACAACAGTCAACGGTTTCCTTACAAAAGTGTTTTTTTTTCTTTGCTTACAAGTGACTGAACATCATGAGTGACATCCTTCTAGTTTCCTCTAAATACGATTCATGGTGTATAGAAACATGTACAGTACTGAACATTAAAATCGGGCCGCAGTATCTTACAGTACAGTGAACCGACGTTGTGACATCAAAGCTGAGAGGAGAAGAAGAAGGTACTATATTGTGCATAGTAACGTTTAAACATACTCCCAAAAACATATATAACATTATAAGACTGCATAGCCCATAAACCGTTCGATACACAAGCCGTCGTCTTCAAAACTTACAAACTTTACATACAAAAACACTAAATACCAGATACAGAACATTTACAATGCGTCACACCTGTCCAGGTTTGTTACCTTGCTTTAAAAATGTCACGTGTAAGTGTGTTGCTATTCAAAAGACATCATTATAAACATTCTGCTTTAAAAAGGTGCGTTATATATAGGCATTATGTGTATTTAGAAATAACCGATTTTGCACATGTAAAGAATATGTTAATTATTTTAAAAGGACTATGTTAAGGAGTGTACTATACAGTAAGTGGCACATTAAAACAATGGGTAAGTTAACCATTTCAATGATTAAAGATAATCAAACAATGTACTGCTTTGGATTTAAAAGTGACATAGCAACAAAAAAAATGGTACTACTGAGTGACAGTGCACTAGCGGAGAGACGGTAAAAGTAAAAGGCGATTCTTAAAAAATATTGTTTCAACATGGCTAAAATAATGACACACTCATTGCTTACCCATACAAAATGTCAAATATCGCACCACAATCAGCCATCCCAACACCCTTACTTGTGTAACGTTACACGAGACAGTATTCAATAACACCGTCTGGGAGTACGAGTCCAGAGAGAAAGGCAAACCTCAACCTGAGAAAATAATCTCTACAAACCAACTGTGACCAACTATTTCAATTTAGTGCATTGATCGTAAGACTCTGTAGCATTTAAAACAATACTTACAGAATATTATATATAAAACAAATATATCAAAAACAGCAGTGACCGTACGTAAAAAAACACACTGTGGCCCTGCCAACAATAAAATGTTTGTGAAATGTAACTGTAAATAAAAAAACGCATCTTTAAAGCTTGACACTCGGCTTTAGGATACGACGTCGGTACCATAGGGACTGAATGGCGTAATAATAAGGATAATATAATACCATGAAGCGTATAGTCCATGCCAAAATGAGCAAAATAGTATGCGGTGGGGCAGTTTTAAAGTTCAGTTGCCGTAGCAACGGGTTCGTCCTCCTCACAACGACGAAACGGTAACATGTTTGTGACGTATGACCTCATCTACATCGGGGGGGCACCATGCAATACGTCCATGCAGATTTGCGCACATTTTCTACTCTATGCAATCTCCCTATATAATCAGGAACTACTTTATCAAAGCTATAATGAGGGGGGGGGGGGGGGGATACCATATTACATCCAAGCTGCCCCCTACAGTGTTCATACAAGTGTTGACCTCTGACCCAGGTTTTCCCCGCTCCAGACGTACGGTCCAACTTGACGGCCGTTCAGCACTCCCCTGCTGCGGGTGACTTCATGGTGCCATGTGACCGCGGTGTTCCCCTTCAGCTCTCCTCCGGTTTCCGGTCTTTGTTCCCAGAGCCCGGGCTTCGGGCCGGGCTCGCTGTGGCTCGCAGAGCGCCGAGGTCCAAGGTCCAAGGTCATCACGTGGGTCCAAGGTCATCACGTGGGCAGTTTCTCGACCTCTTCTAAAAAAAGAGGACAAAGAATGAGCTGATCAATTTGAAAATGGCCCCTGATGGCGACGTGCAAAGGCAATAGTGTGCAACAACAGGCTTAACACGCATGGGCTCGGCGGTCGACCCGAAAAGGTGACTGACCACATGGGGAGGGGGTGAGGTCCTCCCCCGTTGTGGTGAACTGTAGGTCGGACCCCAAGGCGGCGATGGAGCTGCGGGGCCGAATGCAGCGGTCACCTGAGAAACTTCTGCGCAGCAACGCCTGCAAAGAAGGATTTAGGAGGAAAGCGTGACCAAATATCTTCCCAGCGTCTCTGGGAGAGTCTGAAACCACCAGAGTCGGTTTAAAGTGATATAAGTGGTAATTTACATGTCAAAGCACACAAGGTCTTACATAAATAAAAGACAGACACTAGCGGGCCCTTTGGCTCCATAGAGAGCACATTTCAATACGACCAATAATAAGCTCTTTGTTTGCACAATTTATTTATTCAACCGAAATATTTGTTTGCCACAAAACAATTCTGTGAACTCACAAGGAATGACAATCATATGCTTTGTTTGTGAAATATCCTTAGAAAAGTGAAAACTAATGGCTTTCTATTATTCCTTCTTATATAACGTTGTGCCCCCCCCCCCCCCCCCCCCGAGAAAATGTAATGCCCGTCCAGAAATGTGTTTCTCAGCCGGGTCTGGGCTCATGGGAGAGACTAGCTTACCTTGCGGGTCATAGGGCTGGTGGGGGCTGAGGCACTGCTGTAGAGACTAAGGCTGGAGTTGGACCTGCTGACAGACAAGCCCTTAGTGGAGCCCCCTGCTGGAGACAAGTACTTCTCCTTGATCTTCAGGTTGGTCCGACCCTTCACTGTCGAGGTCAAACAATGGTCAGCAATTGTTCAGTAGAACGGAACAAAACCTCTTAAATACATCCTTATATTTTGCGTTAATGTTCATCTTTATAATTGTAAAGTTGCAAGTGTATGGATTTAAGAGAATGTCCACATGAACAACATTTCCAACGGTACCACTGTCATGAATGTGGTCCTCACAGGTCCCGAGTTATAAAGCTGTCATGTTTAGACATGTCATTTAGACCAACAAAAAGGAGGCGGTGGTTTTTCCATATTCCTGGTGCACTTGCCTCTGCAGGGGTCGTTCTTGACCAGAAACTCATCCAGGGCGGTCCATCCTCCTCCGACCCGGACCATGAGGGTACTGCGCAGGATGCGCACCATCCGCAACTGTTGAGAATCCCCAAACTAAAAAAAAACATTACTTTATTATTGTATTGTGAGCACCTGGTAAGTTATTAGGCCATCTAAAAAAGATGCTGTTGCCTAGCAGCAGGTGGGTGCTGCTGTAGTCCACTTACCCGGTATCGATTGGCACTGATCTGCTCCACCTGGAACTTCCTTGGGCAGTTACACTGGGACACCTGGCGACTCACCTGGGGAAGGCAGCGCCATACATACATTATCGTCATAATATTGAGCTATAGTTTGACATGGCTTCATCATCTGTCAGCTATTAGCGGGAATATCTGTTCTGGCCGACCGCACCTGCCGATTTTGACTGCTCCCGGCTCGTTTCTGACCAATCGGGGCTTCTCTTCCCTGATTGGTTCAGGCAATCCGTCTAGTCTATCTATTCAAAGCCTATGCATACTGCACCTCTTCGTTGATCTGATCGGCGTCCAGCGGTCTCCGGTACGGGTCTCTGCTCGGGTGGAGGGCGCTCACAAACTCATAGTAGTCGATGAAGCCGTCGTTGTTTGTGTCGAAGATGCACGCCACCGCGTTCATCTCCAGGGGGTTGGTGGGGAACTCTGTTTGAACGGTGACATTGAGTCATGGAGTATTCAAGACCATATTGACACAAATATAATATAATATAATACGGTATAACAAAAAGCCATAGCCACGTTCACTGGGGCATTGAAACTGCCAGATGTTGCTAGGCGGAAAATTAGTATTCAGCGAGTCTTACTGGATGCGAGGACATTATCGATGAACTCCTTCTGGCTGATGCGTCCATCCTGGTCCCGGTCGATGCTGCGGAAAACGTCCAGCATGCGAGACTTCAGGTGGCTGATCCACTGCATGTAGCGCTTGCGCCAAACGTTGAAGTCGAAATTTGCAAACTCCTCCATCTGGAGACAAAGACAAAAATAAATTATAATTGTTTATTTTACATGTTTTGCATGAGTGTCCACCCAGATGTATGATGGCTAGATAAGCCTACCAGTTTGTAGAGTCCACTGGGTAGGCTGGTAGGCCGATGCCACGCTTGTGATGTCACAAGAGGGATTGCGAAATGGTTTGTAATGGCTCAATCATTTAGCGGCTATGGCTAATGGCTAATGGCTAATGGCTAATCATGATTACTGTTGTCCAATAACCATTGTTTTTATGTGATACTAGGACAGTGACCTGTATGAGGGTCTGCTGGTGCTGCTCCAGCCGGGTTTGTCTGGCCAACGCCAGGAGCCACAGCTTCTGCCAGCTGCTGACCAGCTGAGTGAGCTGGGGGGTGTGGGGGTCCAGGTTCTCCAGGGGGAGGGCAGGCGCTGGCTGGAGCTTCAACGCACTCCTCTTCTCTGAAACAAGAGCAGGAACGTGTCATTCAGCTCGGCACATCCAATTCTTGGAGTCTTTTTTGACATTTAAGATGGTCAATGGATACATGGACTGCATTTTATATAGCGCTTTTGAGACCTGTGGCCACTTAAAGCGTGTTACAATTATTGCCTCACATTCACCCATTCATACACCGACAGCGGTGTCGACCATGCAAGGCGACAGCCAGCTCGTCGGGAGCAGTTCGGGTGAGGTGCCTTGCTCAGGGACACCTCGACACTTAGCTCGGAGGAGCTAAGGGGATTGGTCAACGACCCGTTCTTTCTCTTGAGCCACTGCCGCTGTAACATATTACAAAAGCACTGATGTGCGAACGGACGTACTTGTGAATAATCTTTTGCTGGGGGAGATCTGCGCTTTGGGAACGCTTTTGCGCTTGCAGGATTTTGTGGCATTTTCCACCTCCGGCAGCTTTCTGTTTAACTCCTCCATGAACACCTGCACACACGAAGGACATTTCACGAACTAAGTAATTATGTTCGTATTATATACATTATACACACATACGTACATTTAATCATATTAAAAACAAGTGTTAAAAAGTGTTAATCTCACAGATGGCGCCAGTGTAAAGGTCCCGCCCATTTTCACCCTATTGGCGCTGCTTTGAATGCGTTATCTTCGTATCTACTGTCTTTACCATGTGCTGCGCTATGACCTCCAGGTTCCTCTCCACAGTGTCAGCGAGGGGCTCCTGGTCTCTGAGGCCAAGGGCCTCCTCTGCTGAGGAGATCCAGTCCAGGAGCCTCTGCACCTCCTCCCTCTCCGCCGCCACCGCCGCCAGACCGCCGCTGATCCTCTGGTTCTGCTGGTCGGCCCACGTCTGAACCTGGGTCCAACACACACAGGGTTGGTTTTGTTCAAGGTATGTTTTGCATGGTTTCCAATGTGTTGGAAGGATGAAGGACATTCATAATGTAAATTATGCTTATAGTTACACACAAATACAAAATGTATACACAAAACTGATTTTGATTGAACCAATTCAATGAATTAAAACCAATTCAATTGATTTATCTGAAGAACACAAGTTCTTCACTTATTTGCGTTCAGGCATGAGCTATCACCGACCTCCTCGAAGCGGGTCTTGGTCACGCTGATCCAGGACTTCAGGGTGATGATGGAGTCTGGGTGGCAGGAGGACAGGAGCTCCTCTCCCAGAGACCTGATGTCCTCTAGTGCCATCTTCTGGGACTGCAGAGCACTCATGGACTCCTGTAGCACCCCCACAAATTAAAGTAAACATATATTATTTTCTAAGCATACAACTCACACAACACAAACCTTGAAAATTAATGTTTTATTTAGCTTTTTAACTTCAAACAGTTCTCAGGATAATGCAGTGGTTGGACAGACTATCTATTCAGACTAACTTTTCACCAGCAAGAGAAAACTATGTGCCATATGAATATGAATGATGTCATCACATCAGGCCCACCTCATGCTGTTTGCGGAAGGAGAGCAAGCTCTGCTCTTCCTCAGGTATGGCGCCGTACTTCAGGACCCTCTCTATCTCTGTCAGGCGCTCCATGAACGTGTGGACGAGCTCATCAAACTTCTCAGCCTGGGGAGGATAAAGAATTTCATATTTTATATTTATATTTTTACTCTTATTTTTTAATAAAAAATAATGGTTTAAAATACCATTTGAATCACAATGACCTGAATTCTTTTAACCATTTCGATTATTTTTTAGGATTTGACCATTGCCTTATTGCTATTGTTTTATTGGTTTATATCATATCGTTTTATACAGTATATTACAGTAAAGATATATATTCAATTTATATATTAGCACCTTAAAATAGTCTAGTTTGAATTTTTTGTCTGTCGTGTAAATGCTGCGTCAGGACTGCTACTCAATTTCGCTGCACTCAATTAAATTCTATCCAACTCTATTATTTATTACCTGCTTCAGCGCGACCTCCAGGCGGTCCTGCTTGGTGACGGACAGTTTGCACACCGCCTCCCAGCGGCTCTCCAGCTCATCCATCTGCTCCTGCAGCCAGTGGGCATCTGTGGTGCTGCTCCGGGTCAGATCCCGGACCGAGCGCTTCAGGGTCCTAATGCACCCTGCTCTCTTCCCCAACTCCTTCTGGAAGGCCTGAGGACCACATCCAAGGTTGGAATAATGTTAGAAGCTGCAGTAGGTTAAGTTCAAGAGATGTACAGAGACAGAGGATGAGCAGAAAACAGCGCTAGAGAGCAATATGTTGAAACTAAACAACCCCAAAAAAACAGCAAGTGTTGCATTCGTGCACCTGTGATTGACAGGCAAGATAAACTCCCCGAACCAATCAGAGAAGAGATGCCCTGATTGTTCAGAAATAAGCCGTTAGCTGACAGATGGCTATGGCATCCAAACAAATGACTGTCAAATTATAGCTCTTGAATCTTACCTACAGGACCTTTAACATACAAAATGATACGGCACATACATGCGGATGTATACTGACATTTACATTTTCCCCAATCATTTAAACATGTAGCAAAGCATATGGCCAATATGCATGATATAACAGTGCACCTTCGTACCTTGTGCTTGTCTATCAGATTGCCGACCATGTCCTTGTCCCCGCCCACGGGCATGTCCTCGGCCAGCTGGGGCTCGGCCCTGTACAGCCAGTCGTTCAGGGCTTGGAGGGCGTCTGTGAATCTGCCTGAGAACAGCAGCGCCTCCTCCAGTTTGTGTTGCCTGGCAGAAGAAAGTCAGAACAAGGCAGTTTACAAAGAAATGTTGTACATGTTGACACATTTTCCACAGGTTTTTTATTGAATCAACATCCACATTGGTATCCCCCTATGTAAGAATTAACAAAAGAGCCTGTTTATTGTGTGTGTATCATCATTGTTGTAATCGTAAATTATATTTGGACTTAGTTGTGCGATGTACAATGCAACTTTTGTCATTACTTTTGTTCACAAATACATTTCCCTGCCTTTTTCCTCAAATCCTGTATTTATTGTGCTGTGGATGGATAGGTTGCGTCTACAATCTATTAGAAATCATGGGTGTCTAACAAAATGAAACCTATCCACCCACACACCCGCACAATCGTTAAATGATGAGATATTTTCAGGAAATAATTTTGCGCCACGGAGGTGAAAAGGTTTAAAGACAGCCTTCCAGTACCTCTCCATGGACTTCCCGTTGATGGTGTCCCAGGAGTCTTTGAGCTCCGCCACAAGGTTCTCCAGGTGCCGCCTGTCTTGGCCGCTCTGAGCTCGCTCATGGAGGCAGCGGCCGTTCTTCAGCGTGGCCTCGTACATCGGCCGCTTGGACCTCATGAGCTTCTGGAACTCCTGAATGCACATTTCATAGGATTCAGAAAAAGAAAAAAAACAGTACATATATATATTTTCACAGATCATGTGCATTATAACACAGCATGAGTGAAACTGAAGGATGAATGAAGCTTACTGCACCTTCTGTTCGGTCAGCTGCTGTTTGATTTCCTCATGGGTCACGGCGATCTCTTTATGGGTGTCCAGCGTTTGCTCGACTTCGGTTATCCAGTCGATTAGCATGCGCCACGACTCGTTGAACTGAAACGGGGCAGGGGGCGATTACACCGTTAGAGACCAAATCAGACAAATTAGAACAACCGTCTTTTAGAAGAAGAAGAACTCACCTGTCGCGCGTTCTTCTTGACCTCTTCCAGAACCTTCCCTCGGTCTGCGGTGTGCTGGACCAGCTTTTTGTAGCGGTCCTGGACGGTCATGACGAGGTTGTGGATGACATCGCAGTCTTCCTTCCTGCTCAGGTCCGTCAGTCTGGAGCCCACGTTCTCCACCATGAGTTTCCTCTCGCCGTAGCAGTTCACCTCATTCACCAGTACCTAGAAGACACATATGTACTGCTGAAACCAACTGCTCTTCGCTCATTAATGACATGTATAATTCACTTTAAGTGTCTGCTAATGACTAAATAGTAAGCTTGGTGTCCATGAAGGACATTAGATGTTTAAAAAGACGTACCCTGTGTTCCTGCTGCTGAGCACAGAGGGTTTCCAGGACATAGCTTGGAGAAGGAAGCTCTCCGATGGACTCCTCACACTTGGCCATCTTGGTGAGCAGTTCCTGGACAGTGCTGTGAAACTCCTTAGCAAGGCCCAGGCCTTGTGTAAGCTTCGCCTAAAAGAGTACAAGAACGTTAGACACACTCATACCGTAACCCGGGTGATTTCCTCGAGTCTGATTGGCTGGAGGGGTGTTGATTCGCTTTCGTTAACCGCATGGCTATGACGTGGTCGTAGCATAAAGAGAGTCTCATCACCGCTCTCTAGACTAATGGACATCATTTCCTCAACCTCACATCAGCTGGCTAAAAAAAACTCCCCTTCAAAATCCAAATTAAACAAAAAAAGTCCACCCCGCGTCGTGGATTATCCCTTAAAATATAAGCAAGTCCAAAAACGGATCCAACTTGAGAGTAAATTCTGTGAAGGACCACCGAATGGCATGACTTTGTCGTAACATCGGGCTGGTGAGTTAAAAATGTAAGTGCTGGTAATTCGTTGTTTAATCCTGAGTTTAATCACCTTGCGCTCCTGGACTTTGCCGTACACTGAGGTCCACTTCTGCTCCAGGATGGACATGCTGTGCTCGGTGCTGGAGCCGCGCGCCACGTTGTTACGCTCCAGCATGCGGTGGATGGCGTTCTTCACGTCTGTGTACGCGTGAAGCTTCGACTCCATCTCCATACACAACTCCTGCCATCAATGAAGAAGAAAAACACGTGGTTTAAAAACTGGGATTGACCTCATAAAATACCGTCACCTCTTTGGAGAACTTCCGCTTAAATGACATGTTTTAAATATATCAGCTGATAACTCAGTACCTGTGATCAGCGGCGGACTCAGGCTGTTTAAAGAGCAGGGGCGGGAAAAAAAGGGCACCTACTGCACGACGTGGGGCCCCACCAGCGTCTAAAAAGCTATGATGCATCATGTATGATGAAATAGTCTTCCTCCTTGATTTAGATTAACATTATGTTATCAGGCGATCCAGATTAAAAGTATAACCACACCACTATGATAAACACACAGGGAACTATAAACCTTTAAAATGTTTATTTTCACAAACAACTCTCAAGCCTTAACAGTAGCAGAGGTGACATGACTTTTTTCTCTCTCTTTCTCTGTCTCTCTGTCTCTGTCTCTGTCTCTGTCTCTGTCTCTCTCTCTCTCTCTCTCTCCCTCCATTCTCTCATCCTGTCTATACGGTGTTGAATTTTACGCACCGGACGCACTGCATAGCACTTCAGCAGCCTACAGTCCAACATCCATGACGTCATCCTGTCTATCTCAGGAGTCCATGTAACATCTAATGTACAGTATAATGTGTGTGGCTGGAGGACCGTATGGGACCAGAGTCCAGGTAGGGTTTAGATGTTAGTTACATGGGAGTCTATCGTGAGAGAAGAGTCTCCATGGCTCAAGGACAAGATCAACCCTACACACTTAGGATGTGTTCAATCTAACTGCAAAGAAGAGAAACGAACACATGTCCGGTGTCAATGACCACACCCGGTATGGCTCTACAACTGGACAGACGGGTTTACGGAATCCGAACAATGCTGTTTTAATATCTGTCAGTCTCTGTCTCTATCTGTCTATCTGTCTCTCTGTCTCTCTCTCCCTCTATTCTCTCTCTCAGCGAGACAAGCCAGTACATCGCTAGCAGTGAGAGGATGAACCTTTATCTTTATCTCCGCACTGTTACAGCTTTGGACCCAACGTTTCAAAGCGCAGCTTCACATTTTAACCACTGGAGGGGCACTTCTCCATTAGAGGGGCACCTATTTGGGCATTCATCATGTTTTCTCACAGCACTGCATCCCATTTTCTCTACTGGAAAGGGCATCACCCTTTGGGACACTGTCACGTAGGGGCGGCATAGAGGGCACTTCATAACGGCGCCCTTTTCCATTGGAAGCGTCAAGTTTAGACCATTGTAAGGGCACCTTATAGGGCACCGCATCACATGTTCTCCACTAGAAGGGCACTCATTAAGATACATCGAATCGTCTCGCTCTAGAGGGCACATCATCATAATTTATTGCATGAAGGGGCACTCATTTTCCCATGTGAAGGGCAGCCAATAGGGGACTTCCTCTCGTTTTCGCCACTCTAGAGGGCACTTCCTTTTTATCAACCATGGGGGCACCATGGGGGGGTGGTTGCCCTCCCCGCCCCCCCCCTGAATCCGCCATTGCCGCCAGTGATGACCACATGCATGACAGTGGTGTCATTGGAAATGTTACATCATGTTGTTTATGTGGATATTATTATAAATCCATATGCTTGAAACCGTTGAATGATAAACATAGCATTAGCCCATTAGCATTTTTATAATATTTATTTTGGTTATAAATACATAGGCCTAAAGACATGTCTTGGTGTAGCGACGGTACTGAATGATTGGTCAGATCGGTCTCACCAGGTGTGCGTTCAGCCTCTCATTGGCTGAGTCGGGCATCCCCCACACCGTTCTGGTGGAGCACAGCCTCAGGTCTGTGTTCTCCAGCCACTGGAGGAGATCCTGGATCTCCATGGTAACGTCTTGCACCTGTGATGAAAACAAAATATCCATGGATGGACAGGGATAACAAGTGAGCAATCAATATTGGATAATGTTGGCGTGAACACACAGTGACCACAAGAGGGCACTGTTGTAAAGTGACAACGAATAATGGACCCTCATTCTTTATTCATTAACGTCCTTTATCACAGGCTTTGTTGAATACTCAATTCTGATTGGTCAAATACGGTCTGTTATTTCTGAATAGCTGACCGCTGCTATGAATAATAGACCGTTGCTATGGACGCTATTTCCAACCGTAGAATCCGTATTGCGAAACAAACCCAGACAGGGTGATGCATCTCTTAAATCAGCCTGAAGTAATCACCCTTACTTACAACAAAACATTGTACAACAATGAATAAATGGAGTCTATTGTTCTATCGGTCAGATCTTTCGGTCGTTTGTCTTTGTTTTTGTCCACCTGGCTGAGGTTGTTCTCCAGCTCCAGCTGTCTGCGTTCGGTCTCACAGCGGACGAACTCCCAGCGGTCGTTCAGCAGCTCCAGCTGAGACGGCAGACCGTGGGGACTGTCCCCGGACCCGGCCTCCAGCAGCCCGCGGCCCGCCAGGTTCAGGGCCTCCACCGTACGCACGCGGGACATCACGTCGTTCCTCAGCACCTTGGGAGAAGAGAAAGAGAGAAATACAAAATGCAAATAGAAATACTTTTTTTTTTTGTCTTTTCATTTATTCATTGTATTGTATTGACAATTTATTTTCTCTAGAGGCCTCCTGTTTCTTTTTATACATTTTTTATGAGAAAAGCGTTTCTACTAAGTGAAAAGGTGCACAGCAGTGTCATCTTTTATGGTCGTATGGGGACTTCAATCTGCCATAATATTATGTACAATAAAGAAAAAAAAGGAGAAAAAAAGAAGTTTTGTTCAATTTAAATGACGTGAAGGCCAGTTGGTACGTCGACCGGTCCAACACTTACTTTGTGCTTGGCCAGCTCTATCTCACAGGCCTGCAGGTCGATGCTGATGGGCTGCAGGCCTTGCAGTTGCTCAGCGGTCCGGGACAGCCAGGTGTGCAGCTCATCCAGTGTGTTCTGGAACTGGCCCAGGCCCAGCAGGGCACACTCCAGCTGATGCTGCACATAATATATAAAGATAGTTCAACACGTAATATATACACTGAATATCAGGCTTTCATAGTGTAGAGTCATTAAGTCACTGATCATTAGTCATTAGACCTGTCTGTTGACGGTCTCCGACTCCAGGCTGTCCCAGCGCTGCCGGAAGTCACACAGCGGCGAGACGGAGCCGGGACGCTCGGAGCCGGGGGACAGCCGGCACACGAAGCGGTGGTTCAGACTCTCTATCTCGATCTTCTTCTGGTACAGCTCCCGCTTGAACCCCTGAGGACGACAACCATGAGGACAACGACGGTCACTTTGTTTTAGAGTCTCATAAATGATGATATGCTCTGTACTGTAGTGTAGTCAGTATGAGGCTCACCTACCTAGATAGTTTGGATTAGGCTCCATGCTTAATAATAGTACAATACTACATACCAGAGTGACTTGAGACTTCATTAATTACTCTCGCTAAATGCTTTTAAATCCCAAATGAATGAATTAGAGGCAGAATCCTTTAGATGTCAATGTTTTTAATTGACCTGGCTACGAAACATACTCCTAGAAAAATATGATTTCCCTATGCTTGTCTTTTTTTAGTTCTGTTAATTGTGTTTCCTTTGTGTTTTCTGTCTGTATCCGTTACGTGTTTTGTATTTATGCTGCTGCGTGTCTTGGCCAGGTCTCCCTTGAATAAGAGACTCTGAATCTCAATGGGACTCTGTTGGTTAAATAAAGGTTAAATAAAAATCTAACCCTTTTGTTTGTAGTGTATGAGCTCACCTTGAGATCACAAAGCTGCTCCTTGACTGATTCCAGGTCAGTTCCTACCATGAACTCCTCTGTGGACCTCAGCTCGGCTGATTTCAGCCACTCAAAGAGACCCTTTTTGGACAAAGGGGACACAATAGGTCATACATTAAAGGCATCATTAATAACTTCCCTTTGTGTCCACTGGATCCCTACAATGGACACTAATGATCCCAACGTTACATGAAGAAACTTGATTAGTTTTCGAAACCCATTCATACCCATGTTACATGTACCGCTACTGATACCGTGACACATGTTATTATAGTCCCTCTGTTGTTATGCTCCTCCTAAGAAAGTGTTTTACACCGGTTACACCATCCTTCCCATTAGTTTCCCATGGGCAGGGAGCTGCACATTCTGTCAGCCGCTCATCAGCGAAAGCCACAGGGAGCGAGAGTCATATTTCATCCAGTCCGGCGAGAGAAAGGATGAGCTCTGCGTTTGGCAGCGTGCCCTACCACACTGCTGGGGTCCGAACAGTGGTGGCCTAACGGTCCAAACTGATCCGGTTGAGACAATGCGAAATCCAAACACTGCACACTGGGAATGCACAGTGTGCCACCGAAGTTAGATTTCTCACTGTCGCACATAACAAAAGGCCCACACACACACACACAGACACACACAAGTGTATGCGCATTTGAAAGGATGCAAGCTGAAAAACACACACACACAGACGCACACACATAGACGGACACACACAGACGGACACACACACGCACACACACACACACACACACACACACCTGCATGGTATCCTGGTAGTGTAACGCCAACTGTAAGGATTCCTCCAGCTTCTTGTGGCACTCGTTCCACAGTTTGCTCACATTGTTCCATGTGCAGTAGAGCTTCAGGAACAGGAATGCAGAGGATTAAAAGTTCATCAGGTTTGTCAAGACATACCAAACCTATACCGACACCAATATTTGTATTTCCTTTTTTTGTTTCACCTCATCTAAGCTCTTTGTTACTTCCGGTTTGTCTGTGTCGCCGCACGCGGACATCAGGTCCATTCCCACGATTCCCAGAGTATCCAGATCTCCTTGTAGACCGTCCACGTCCTCCCTCAGAGTCTGGGTGTTCGGAGTCAGTAAAACATGAGGTCTTTGAGTCAACAAGGAGGATGTGAGAACATAGAGCCATACAGACATAGACTGCTATATCCATTTTCAAACTCAACTTTATTGTTCAATTTAAATGACATGACAAAATGTAGTTTGCAGCCAGGTTCACAAAAATAATAAGAATACAAGGAAGCATAAGCGGTCGTCCGGGAAGTGGGATGCAGTGTCACTAACCTGCATGCTCTCCAGACTCTGCCGGATGGTCTCGGAGTTGGTCCGACTGCCGTTGAGGTCCAGGACCGCCTGCTGCGCGTCGCTGAGCGCCGCCGTCAGGTCGCCGATGTCGCTCCAGAACTTGAGGGCGAGATCCAGTATTTTGAGCAGCCAGCGATCCCTCTCCTCTGCCTCCTGGTGGGTCTCCACCCACAGCTGGGAGAGACTGGACACCCTCTCTTGGATAGCTGTAATCAATGAAAATGTATGAATGAAACATCACAGCAGTTAGCAATGGATTCGATTCGATTTGATTAGACTTTTATTGTCCTCCAGAAAGGAAATTCATCACCACCATAGAGCATCCTGGAATGCCACCCAGATAGAAATAGGATTGGACATCATCACCTTCACATAGGTGACATCATCACATAAGAGTGCAGAAAAAATAATGCAAATGATTGAAAAACAAAATCTTTCAAATCTAACTAGAAAGTAGGACCAAGGCTCAGAAAAGGATCAGCCTTAAGAGTTCAACCCAACAACAGTTTGTTTCATCACACTAGCTGGTTAAGTGGCTAAGTGGTCAACACATGAGGAATGTCCAGCAATAGGTTTGGTGTTCAGAATATAGCCAGTTCAACGCTTTTAACTCAAAAACCGTGGAAACATGTATTTAAGCAATAATGATGTCATGACGAACAGCTCACCTTTTCCTATGGAGTCGTCCCCTGCTGCCTGGGTGTTGGCCAGCAGCTCGTCAGCCTGGGTCTTGACGCTGGCGAGGCCCAGCTCCAGCTTGGACAGCTCGGCCAGGGTGTGCGTGTTGTCCCTCAGCTGCTCCTGGATCCTGGGGGCCAGGCCCTGCAGCGAGGCGGGACACTGCACGCGGCTGCGGAGCCGCTCCAGGGTCTCTCGCACCAGCGTCATCCTCTCGTTCAGCTGTAGGCGCGGCCACAGTAAGAGGTTTGATATCATAATTTATCCGCCGCTTTTATCCAAACCGTCTTACAATACCGTCCGTGAGTGTATACATTTTTAGCTGTGGTGTCGTTGGTTCTCAAATTATCCATTTTTTTACGAATAAACCCCCCTAAGATATTTTTTTCAGCCAAGTACCCCACCAGCACAACACTGAAAACAATGAGAATGAATATAAATAATGGATGTGCATGTTATTTGGTGTCAACATGAACATTAAACGGGTGATACAAATTTTGGGGAGAAACATGGGCTTGTGCGTCACTTAGGATTTTTGTCATTCATTGGAAAGATTTATCGAACTTCTATGTTAGTATTCAGATTTACTTAATTTTGTTAAGGTGGTATTCTGATTCAACTCATTTTATTAAGGTGGCATTATTTTGCAATTGTTCATAACAAATATTAAAAATGACGAAAAGGACACAGTACCCCCTGCAATCCTTCAAAGTACCCCTACAGGTACGCATACCCGTGTTTTGTGTGTGTTTTGTTTACAGTTAATGTTTTTATGCTTTTCAATGCACATGGGAGATTGCTGATTAATAAGGGTTATATTATTAAGGGTTAAAACGATGTTAAGACGTTGTGGTTGTAAGTAAGAAACGGGGGTTCAACAGGCCAAAAAAACGGCCTGTTGTGTGGCTGAATCCTGACTCTATGCCCATTGTCTGGCGAAAGGTCACACACAAAGGTCTGCATCACCTGAGCGTAGCGAGGGAGGGACTCCTCCAGCAGGCTGGCGGCCTCCCTGACCCGATCCCTGATAGCTCTGTGCTGCTCCTCCGCCTCGCCGGCCTGCCGATGGTACGCCTCCCCCTGGCCGGGGTTCAGCTCTGACAGCCGCTTGCCCACAGAGCACAGCCTGGCCACCAGGGGCCTGTGCTCTGCGATGGACTCCCTGAGGCCCTGCGGCCAGAGGAGAGAGGCACAGATAAGGCACACAATGTAGAGATACGTGAATACATTGACATTTACATTTTTGTATTATATTTTCCAGTTTAGATAGATACATATATTTAAATACGTATATATTTTTATTAAAACGTAGAACACAAAGTATTAATTAAAGAAGACAGGAATGCTGTTAGATGTGGGTTTGATTAACAAATGAACAAAGCTTCCAGTCATCGCCGCGGCCGAGTACAATGACCTAGTTGTTGAACAGGGGGGGGGGGGGGCTGGTGAACGAGCGCTTGGTGGTGAAGCCGTTTTGCAGTACCTGTAACAGGTCTTGCTGCTCCCGAAAGGCTTCGTAGCTAATGGTGCTCAGTGAGAGCTGGCCAATCAGGGCTTGGGTTTCTTGTAGCCATGGCGACACCTCGGCAATGCCCTCCGAAAACTGTAGCAGGAGCGACTGAGCATGCTCAAGGTGCAGCACCATGTGGGAGTTGGTGGCGGCGGTGGTGTTGCATTGCTCCTGTAAGCCCTCTATTGTGCTCTATGAATGAGGGAGAGATCAGATGAACACGGAGAACTTAACAATGTCTGCATTTAACTACACTGTTAAGCATTTAGTTTGTTTTTATTGTACCTGCAGTTCACCCGTATCCCCTTCGTCACTGTATGTCAGTAGGATTTCAGAGATCTTCACCATCTTTTCAAGGTTGAACCTGTGTTGAAGAATCTCCACAGCCAAAATCTGTGACACAGAAATATGAGCATTTATTAATACGAGCTATATCCGCAATCATAGCACCAGAAACTAAGTACATCCACCTTTGACCTATTTAAATATATTTTGTGATTAACATAAGATAATTATCTAAGCTTTCTGACCTTCTGCTCGTAGAGTTGCTCTGCTATGAGATTTGGATCCAAAGAAATGGCTTTCAGCTTTTCAAGATTCAGCGCTGTGCTCCTAAACCAGACCATCTCTTTCACTACGGCCTGTTCCAACTGGGTCACATGGCAAGGGAAAACGTGGTATCATAACATTGTTAAAACTAAATCAACTTAAAAACAGCAATACAAAGTGTTTAACAAGTGAAACAACACAACAAGAGCAATACATTAATTCAAAAATAAAAGTAAACATTAGAATCATAGAAATACATTTGAGCATACAACAGCACTATTTGCTTGTGTATTGTCCACACTTGGCTCCCTTACCCTCTGCCTCTCAGCAGCACAGAGCACCGCATCCCCAGCGTGTGTCTGAGCCCCGGCCGCCCCCAGCAGCTCTCTCTCGATGCGGCCGAGCCACAGGTGCAGGTCCTCCTGGCTGGAGCTGCAGCGGTTGGAGGCCTCCAGGGCCTGCTCCAGCCTCTGCAGCACATCCAGACTGCTCAGGCTCAGCACGGAGCAGCGGATACGGAGAGAGTCCATCTTCTCCTGCACCAGCTGGGCTTCCTCCTCTGAAACAAACAAACAAGCGAGGAAGGGGACATTGGAAAATTGACAGTGATCTCTTTGGACAAGTAAAGTGTTGTGCTTTGTTTCTTTATTCTTGTTTATATTTTTATTCGTATTATCTTGGTTTGGATCTGTGCTCTTACTCTTACCTTCACCTCTCCTGTGTTTCATTCTCATTGCTGTTACTGCTATGACACCTGAATTTCCCTTCAGGGATTAATAAAGGTTTATCTTATCTTATCATACTATCCGCATGGAAGAGAATATAGCAAGAGGTTGTTTGGGTTATTTCATATTTACCGGAAATAGCCTCCATTAGGTCACGACCTGACTGCTGTACGTTCCCCAACTCTGCATTTTTGACCTTGATCTCTTCGACGAAAGCCTAAGAAGATGCAAGAGACGGAGGTGAATCAGAACCTAGTCTAAGAATAGTTTGCTTATTACACTGTGGCCTTCTGACACACAACACACAGCATCGGTCATCATGGGAGATGTCTAGACCTTGGCGCGCTCCGTAGCCTCAGGAAGATGCAACATCAATCTCTCTGCATTGCGTAACTCTGCCAGGCCTTGTTCCACAGACATCAGCCACTGCTGCAGGCCATCCACCCCTTCTTGAAAGAGCCGGGTCCTGGGCAGAATTAACTCCAGGCTTGATCTCCTGCCAAGACCATTAACAGCAATCACTGTTGGGTTCAATCTACAAGCTCTCAAAGCTGTGATTAAGCTGGCCCTTCATCACAACAGCAACACTCAATGAAGACTTATTTCTTGAATCATAGGGATACACCATGCACTGTAAAAGTGCATGTGAATGAAACCGCTCCAGATTTGCTCCAGATTTGCTCCAGATTTGTATCACACAGCGGGGCTCTCTCAATCATTGCCGGACAAAGTGCTGACCTTTGCTCCGCCTCCAGAAGCAAGGCCTCCCACTTCTGCTTGAGGGTGAACAGCTTGACCTTGACCTCTTCCCACTCATCTCCTGGGTGGGCCTCCACCAGCCCAGGGCCCTCAGAGAGGGTGAACTCCATACTCTTCCTCCGGTCCGCCAGGAGGCGCAGCAGGAGCTGTGGAGTGACAAAAAATAGGGGTCTCAGGTAAAACCATTCAATGTGTTATGGTCTTAGGTCATTCCTGTGAACCCTCCCGTTTTTCCCAGGATCCTCCCATATTTTTTACTTCTTATAAAAGCTTTATGAGAACATGAACCATTTAATAATCACCTAATTGTAGTCACTTACTTAATGTAGGAACAAGTTAACCTTGTTGCACTGATATTTTAAAGTAAGTGGTTGCCAAGTGGTGATTTTAGGATTCACTGTGTGTACCCTTGTCTAAATATAAGGGGTATGTGGACAGTGGTAGGGGTGCTGGGACGGCCTGATGCGGGGCGCGGGAAAATGTCCCTTATTTTCTAATCTCAGTGTTGACAGCTATGTCTTAAGTATCCCATTCCTGGTTTATTGCATACGCACACCCAACAAACTAGAGCGATCATCGTTTAAGGTCATATAATCATCAGGAGAGGAAACTACATTCTGATTGTACAAACTGTCTGTCACACATACCTGTATATCAATATGTGTGCCAGACATCTGAGAATTGACATGTATTTGTAACCTTATGCTGCTCCCCTGTCTTTGTGTCATTGTAGATTAAGACCTGGCTTGTATGTCAGGCTCACATTGTTAAGGATCAGGCAGGTTTCGCCATGTTTAAAGTCCTCACAATGACTGCAGTTTCTAAATGAAAGAAGGAAATAGTTCTTTTCATGCCCTCAGGAAAAGTTCACAAATGCATACAGACATCCATTGTGACGATGTACACCCCCTATTCATGGCTGAATACAACAGAATCTACACGTATATAATCAGGGATCACTCAAGAACTTCTGTATCATATTTCAGGTAAAGCTTTCCTGTTCGTCTTTCCTGCTATGCACGGTTATTTCAAAAACGGGATTGGGGATTACACTTCACAGCTGAAGTGATGATGACTCACCTTTTGTTCTTGTAGCTGCGCTTTCACCACTTTGACCTCCGACGACGGTGGCTTCTGATTGGCTGTGAGCTCCTCAATCTCAGAGACCCAAGTGAGCAGTGACTCCAAGTTTTGGAGGAACGTCTCTGAGTCTGTAGACTCATCCCTCAGGGTCAAAGCCGACCTTGTTCCCTGGATACAGTTCATAGAGTGTCACAGACCATACATAACCGAATATAGATCAGGATTTATTATAGATCAAAGACAAGTTTTACATTTTTGAAGAAGTGAGAATGTGGCTCAGTGGATAGACAGATAGACAGAGAGAGGAAGTTAAGACATACCCTCCATCTATCCAGGCTGGAATCCTGGTCTGAACTGGACTGTCCATCACTTTGGAGCTGTAAACAAAAGTTCAAGACGAAAATGAGACACAATAGTTATCTTCAACCAATTTGGTCTTTGATGTCACCATACAACATCAATAAACACCATATAGTTATGGAGCCAGAAACATTTTGGATCAAATTGGAAACAATAACTGGCAAAAAAGTATGCATGGGTGGCAAAGCAAGACGGGTGTTATGGATAGTGTGTTAGTTTTGTTTTTTTGACCTCTGCCAGTTCTTCCGCCACGCCATTGAGCACCCTAACAGTCCTGGTGACTATTGGATCCCCTCCTTTCTCTCCCGATGGATACTCTGTCACCTCCACGATTTCGGTCACGATCGTCTCAGTCACCTCGGTCACCTCTGTGACCTCACGGGACGCCAGGGTCTTCCAGGACCAGGGGCTCCCCTCTCTGGAGTCCCTCCTCTGAAAGCTGGCCCGCCTCTCGGCGGAGCCCTTGTCAGGGTAAGCCAGCGGGGATCTGCCGAGGTCCGGGGGCATGGTCCTCCTTGTGAGGGTGCCGTTTCGGGACGTCTTCAGCGGGGACGGGGTGTTGTGCCAGCCGTTGTCCAGAGTGCTGGTGCTGGTGAGCGTGGAGGCCGGGGAGCTACGGAGGGGTTTGTCCGAAACGGGGGTGCAGACCGCTTCCTCCCTCGCCTTGACCACCTCCTTCTCGTCCTGCTTCTCGTTCTCCTTTTCCTTCTCTCTTTCGATCCTTCGCTCTTTGCCATTGGTGTCCACCAGGGCACTCTCCTGAATCACCTCTTCTTGCTTGGTCTCTGACTGAGGCTCCGGCCGCTGCCATTCTCTTCTGCGCTGGTAGCACTCCTTCAGGTAGTCCTCGTCTGATCTCACGTGCTTGGACCTTTGGCCCAGGCAGCTGGGCCGGCTGATGAGGTTACCCATAATCCTTCAGCCCAGAGGCTTGTGAAGTAAGAGACGGGGGGGAGCCCCCCTGGCCATGCATGCAGAAGATCCTCGCAGCTGCCTAGAATAAGACAAGGTGGCTCTGAGTCATGAAACAGATTCAAATGCATATTTATTTTGTAAATACTGGCATGACAACACTGGTGCCGGTCATGGATCTTTAAATTCACTCTCAGCAAACATATTCAAACACCATGTTCTCAACACTGATTTCGTTATTCCTGTCCTTGCCATGGAAAGGCCTACAGCAGAGATACTTGGCTACAACTTGGCTCTTTATCTACGATAACACCCTATCTCTAATGGAGCTGTATTCTGTCTGCTTGGATTCAGAATCACTGAGGAGCCCTCCATTGTGCCTGGCACCCCAAACACCTCTTGCCCTGCCAGCTCCCACCCTCTGCACACAAACAACACATCCTGGACGAGTCCAAGGGAATCCATAGCAGATCTGATTAAATATGACAGCCGTAGAGACACCAGGACGCCACATCTCCATGGCTGGGGGAGGGGTTCAAAACAACAGGAGGAGTCTCATGCTGATACTTACAAATACTTGATATACTTTGCGTTGATAATTTCATGAAACAAGTCCTGCCAAATCTAGTAAAGACCAAGGCAAAACAGCATTGACAGTTTTACACCATCAGCCCTTCTGTGCTCACGGTTTCGACCGGTGGGTTAAAGGTGGACGTAATTATCTTGGTCTAAGCTGGAAGGAAGCTGAGGTGAGCCAAACAGGAGACCACAGGGAGGTTGTTAGCCACTCCCCTTGACAGGGGGATAGACTATAGGTCATACAGGTCAGCCAAGGCCTTGCCTGCTCACTGCAAAATACACACGGGGGGCTAATATGGGACATCTGTGGGGCGAATTGTAAAGTTGTCTCTTGAAGCTAGTGAGCTTATTTTCATACGTCTTGGCCAAGCAGGTGGTGTAGTGTCGCTAATTGTTTTTTGAACACACACAGTTCTATGATTACGGGTCACAGTTATTCTGCTGGCACACAGAATAGGGCTTGTCACTTCGCAATGACTGCCTCCATTTGGACTGTTAGTTATTGTGTTGGTAGTCATGTTTTTTTGGTCATTGTTAATTAATTATTTGTTAAATGAGTCATTTTGGGGAGACATTGTTGTGTTTGAAACTGCCACAGCGTTTCTCATGCGAGACATGGCAAAACAAAGTTTTCATTAGCCTAGGTTACGGTGTATTTAGGTCGATGTTGGATTTCATAGTATACCTCAACTCTCTTGAGTCCTCTCAATGTGGCAAAGTATCGACCACAAAAAATCCCACAATGCATTGTGATGTACAAGCCCTATTTTGCCGCATGGCCAACCAAACTCTTCCCTCTTGGCCCGGGGTTGGACACAAAGACGGTCTACAGTAGAGCAGAGCATTGTGCTATTCAGTGGTTCAAATGATATTCCCACAACATATCAACATTTGATATGAGAAGAACCATGGACACCACAAAAACCAGATGTGCATTATTTTGTGAATTAGATCAAGGGATTTAAATGTCATGATTAGATGAATCTATGAGCTCATGTGCACATGAAGCTATAGTAACCCAGCTAGTTTCACATAGTGTATTCTGATGTGTGCAGAGTACATAATGTCGTCATAGGATGTGATGCCGGGACAAAGCCCCCAGGCCTGGGATCAATGATTACCATGTTAGCTCGGATTGCTGCCCAGTGGTTTCCCCAGGGAGCCCAGGGAGAGTGTGTGTGGTTCAGTCCACATGGGTTAACAATTCAAGGCAGAGGGTGTGTCTGGTGCTGGCACCTGGTGGTCTGTAGGCTACACCGTGGTGGTCTCCCCTTTAGTTGTGAATTTTTAATCTGTGTTTCACGTATGGAAATAAACAATTGGGCAAGTGTTTTGACGGAGTGAATGTGAGTAAATTGCGTTTTAAATATCAGCTCACTGGCACATTATGTTGTGCAATAACCTATACTCCTATCTACGGAAGATTATTCTTAAAGTAATTAACATAGCTCTTATGCTCTGCGTTATTATGCCCTCAGTAAAAGCAAGACTAGGAACTAGTCAAACATTTAACCCATCCAGTAAATGACCCAGACATCCCGCCACTTAACCTGTCTTGAAGTGGCCCTTCATTCAGGCCCAGCCTTTCTCAACACACTGATTTATGATCCATGGCTGCACTCTCTCCATTCCCCGGTGAATCCAATTACAGTCATGGCGGGTCTCAGCGGTTCATCGAAAGAGTCATAAAAACCGCCAAACATGCAGCAGCTACTGTACATTACAATATTACTGATGATTTTCTATGTTAAGTAACAAACTCACAACCGACTTGTGTGTTGACTGCAACACACACGCCCACCAGTACAAAGGCACTGAGTGTATGTGTAATTTCAATTGATTCATTTTTCATGATGCGAACCCGCCCATAAAATGCTTCACATACTACATTACGCACACGTGGTTCAATTAGCGACTGCACAATAACCATGAATCAAATCGGTAGGGACCCGTGAGTGTGTCTCCGCACTGGGATCTCCTCAAGTAGTAATCATGTTAGTGGTTCCTAATCAAGGCTGACAGCTGTGCATTCACCCATGTGACTCATAACATCTTAGGTGGATGCTGAACAAGGTCATTGCATAGACAGCAACCCCCCACCCCCCATCTCCTTAGTGAGAAACATTTTTAAAATGGTCTTCATAAAATATATATTTTACATAGAACTGCACTGGGCCATGCCTATTCTGTATATCTTTCGTCAGAATTGCGCAATCAATAAATCCACACGCCAGCTGAATCATATCTGATCTTACAAAATAGCACGTGCTCGGCCGGTCTACGCCATCATCAATGAAATCCACCACCAAATAATGAAAAATACAACGCAAAATAAACACTCACACTTCAACTGAAGACGTCATACTTACAAAATAATAATCCGTTCACAGGGAGAGGTATAGTCAATGGGATCTGTGGGATTACAACACATCACTACCCCTGTGCCCCTGCCACTCTCCTTTAGCCTCGGAGGTATTCCCAGCAAAGAAATGACATCACGCTCAATTTGAAACGAGTCACATGGCTTTGTGCCGCTTTACCCTGTCCAGCAAATTCCAAAAACAAACTTTCCCTCGGCCAATCGCTGCCCACCAGCAGACTTGGCGGTTTGAGCCCATGTGAACAACTTACCCAACAGCCGAGACGGGCGCAACGGCCAGAGCTGAGGAATGCCACGAGTCCTCAAACACCATTCAGATTAGGGGGCGCCGGGGAAGCGAAACACACAAAAAAAGATCCAGCTTTGTCTGAGCATCCTTTGAATGCTCTCCAGTTTCCCCCCAGCATCCCAAATGGTTCCCCCCCACACACACACACACACACATGCAAGCCTCCACCTCCACCTCCCCCCTCCTTTCCAAACACACACACTAAATCAAGCCCACACATTCACACTTGCTCACATACAAACACACTTTCTCAACACACTCACGCATGCCCCTGATATAACTCACGCTTTTACCGTTGCCCACGACCACAGGCAAACAATGTCCTCCTCCTCTCCCCTCACGGTGGTACCCCTCCCCTCCCTCTCCCCTCCGCTCACTTCCCCACCCACCCAGCCAGCCCCGCTCCTCTCCCCTCTCTCCTCTCCCCTCTGTCCTCTCCCTCTCTCCTTTGTTGTGGGGAGCAGCGATAGAGGAATTCCTCCCTTGTTAGCACCGCCAGTAGGGTAGTGCGCCCAGATGGAGGAGACAATGTAGTCCAACCGCACACCAGTGCATCCACAGCTCCCTGGCTCTCTCTCTCTCTCTCCCTCGCATGGAGGGTAGATTTTGCCAGTGACAGGCTCCGACAGTTCTGCCCACCGCCACACCCCTGTACCCAGGCTAGTTAGGCAGCGAGGGTGCATCCCTTACCTTCCCCTACCCCCCCTCAGTCCTGTGCCTGCTACCCCCCTCTGATCATCCAAAGCTCCTCCTCCAGGTTTTCTTTTGCCTCAGAAACTCCATGCTGCTTTCTGGGGGGGGGGGGGGGGGGGGGAGATGGGGGAGAGATGGGGGTGCAACTAAAAAAAAAAGCGAAAAAAGAGTTTACAAAAGACCCCAGCACTGCCCCTCGAAACATTCACATGTTAAGTGACAGCTGCCTCAAACTCCCTCTCTCTCTCTCAGTCTCAGTCTCTCTCTCTCTCTCTCTCTCTCTCTCTCTCTCTCTCTCTCTCTCTCTCTCTCTCTCTCTCTCTCAGTCTCACACACACACACACACACTCTGTGCGTCCGTCTCTCTTCAGCTCACTCAGCGATTGCTGGGGAGTAGCAGAGCAGGCCACAAAAGGAGAGACCCCCACCCACGAATCCAACCAACTCCTCTATATATCCCCCCCCCCACCCCCCCCCACTCCCTGACCTTATTCCCTTCCCCGGTCCCATTCAGAGTCAGCGCAGCAGTCACCACAAGGGTGACAAAGACAACTAATTACAGTAAAACATCTCCGATTACTTTCTCAACTCACTTCCAGTCACCGCAACTCCAAGCCACAAACAAAGGACCCAGTAATAAACACACACACACACACACATTCACACACATTCACACACATTTACCCACACACACACACAAAGGCCATTGGGGAGATAATAGCGAGTGTTTTCCCAAGACGCCTGCCTGGGAACGAGAAGGAAGCACCCCTGAGGAGAGATGCTATCATTCCCTCTGTCTGTCGTCACACAACATTTGCCTCACAATCACCAAACAACATGCAAATGACCAGTTAGCAGTTAAGAGTGGGTTAAGTCATGCACTTTTCTTTTATAAATAAAATACAACACACATACACATACAACTACAACAACAACCAACACCAACAAAGGCTGAGTGTTGGTATTATTCGTCACACAGCTATCCACCTCCTGGGAAGTGTATTCATGTCTGCTCTCCTGGGAATGTCCCTTCTGACTGGGAGCACAGGTGTAGAGGCAGCAGCAGTAAGCCCCTGCTATTACAAGGGAAACCCAAGAGACGGAGGCGTTTACCTCCTCAGACCCAATCAGACCACCTCTAAACCTCTCATTTAAACCAAGCACTGGGTCTCTACCGCTGTCTCTCTTCTGCTCACTTTCTCTCTCTCTCTCTCTCTCTCTCTCTCTCTCTCTCTCTATTTCTCCTATTTTTGGGAACAAACATACATCTATATAGAGGCAAACAAGTCAATTACCCACTCCTCTCGCTCCCTATTTCAGGTTTGGTGGGCAACAGAAAGTGGCTAAAAAATATCCATTTATTTACCACAGCAATTCATTTGTACAACTGTACAGAAATGGTTCATCCATGAAACCACCTCATGCACTACTTTAAGTCTTTATTATCGCCATAATATTCATTCGTCATTGCATTCATATTTGGATGTGAGCCAGGGTGGTCAGACAGTAGTTAAGTATTATTAGTTCATTATTGCCTTGGCTGTAGGAGGATGTAATCCCGGAGATAGCAGACGGTATATCATACACTAACACTAAACCCTCAGGGAATCAATACTGCCCTCCATAAATTGCTTTTATTGAGGTCTCACGACCAGTCAATGCCAAGTCACTCTGTAAATTGAATTAACGTCATATTTTTGGGCGATGGTAGTACTGAGTATTATTTAAATAAATCGGAATAGCATTTTGACTGGCCATGTGCAGTTAAAACCCAACCTATTAAGTGCATAGCTAAGGGTTCATTTGGAGTCTATATAACTTTATGAACGAGTGCAAGACAAAGACATAAAGCAAAATGTGCCATGGATCCAGTCTTTCAGGATGAGCGCACTACCTCTAGACCCACAGCACCTACATCGCAGCCCCCCCTCCCATTCATGTCACATGCAATCCACCGCCACCCCTTAATGTATGCAAGGGGTTGTAGGGGAGACAAAAGCAGAACGACAGAAAGGGAAAACTGAAAATGCCAGTCAGCCCGGCTGCTAAGGGAGAGCGAGTGAATTGAATGTAACGACCCCACAGAGGTCAACTTATTTAACCCCCGATCGAGTACTCGATCGCCGAAGAAAGGCTTCCTTCACAAAACAAAATCTTTCTTCCATCACACTCCCACCACACAAGAGAGAAAGATGGATGTGAAATATGTGCATAACTAAAACAGTACAGCATTCACAGGACGGGAGAAGGCAGCACAGACGCTAGGCAGTGAGATCAGAGAAGAGCCGCAAAAAAAGCGGTTTGTTTGGGTTGTTGTTAGAGCTAATGCCGTCAGCTGTTTAATGAGCAGACGAGTGCCCACCTACTTCACCCTCTCCCCCCCCCTCTCTCTCCCTCTCTCTCTCTCTCGCTCTTGAGTGCTGAGAGGAGCTGGCAGTGTTGAGACCTCCACCATTTTGCCAGGGAGAGAGTGGGGCCGTGACACCTGATCCCAGCTTTCACCGTTCCCCAATCTTCTCTGTACTCATTAAACGCTTTCACTAAAGCCTCCTTTCCTCTCCATTTCGCTGTAACCACACACTGGAGCCATCACCCCCAAAGGTTTGGGCTGATGTGCTTTAAGAGCCACTGATATGTGGAATTAGCATTTGGGTCCAGTCTGTACTGTGGAGGGAATACACCTGAACTTCTTGGGGGGAGGTGACACAGAGCCTGGGCCGGAAACCAAAAGCTAAAAGGGGCAGGGGTAGTTACACCTTGTAAAGTCTGATTTGTGAGACAACACAGATCCTAACTAGCGGCCCGGGAAACTAGTGTCGTACGTTGATGTCCATGCTTTATAATCACAGAGGTTTCCTTCTCCATCAGACTTTTTTTCCTTCTTCTTAATGCCCTCCATTTTGTAGTTAAAAAAACCCAAGGAGCAGCAAATGAGAGTCGTCAACCAAATTGGCCGTAAAATTAGATCCCAAAATTTGATAACACTCTGATCCCTAAGACGGACAGGGGACCTCTAAAATAGATTACATGCAGGCTTGTTTAACCCTCCTCCATCACCCCCCCCCCCGCCCCGCCCCCCTTTCAGCCTCTTCTGCCATCAAATTAAATAAGAGCTCAATGCTTCCTCCACTCCACATGGACATGGTCATTAGAAACAAGGAGGGCTTTCGAAACCAAGACTGCCATTCAGCACGCACACACCGTCATTTATCACTAAAAGAGGTTGCACTGCCCAAAAGAAACCCCGCCCCCCCTAGTTTATAGTGCAAGAATAAAGGGACCTCCTACTGGGCTACCTGGGCTATGCAGAGGATTTAGAGTTGTATTTAGGGGATACCAGAGTTCAACCACATCATCATCATCATCAGGCCGTTTGATTCAACTCTTCCTAGGCAGAGTGGATTTACAGCCATGGGGTCCATGGGCTTCCTTTATTGTAGAGTCAATAAAGGAAGGGGCGTTTTTGTCTAAAACAATATATGTTAAATGCATAATCAGAGAAGATGTGTTTCACTGAAGCTAGAGCACTAGCTTGCTCTAAGATGCAAATATAGTTTGCTAAGCCTTCCCAGCCCAACCAAAAAGGGGGAAGTCTAATTTGTCCATGCCTCATAAAATATACTTAAACACAGGTCTTCTGGGTGAATAGCAGAAGTCGGGTCACTGTTTGCTGGCTGTCAGGATGAGAGAAGAGGGGCTATAAAGGACTGGGCTCTTTTCATTGCTCTGGTCAAGCCCAGTTTAAGGGATGTGTACATTAGAGTAGTTAGGATGCAGCCTCTGCTGTGGCCCCTTGGAAACCAGCAGCCACTGATACACATAGGGCCTTTATGCCTTTAATGTGGGGAGCCCCAACAAATGCTTACTAGTTTAAATAAAACACCAATAAACCAAATGAATGCGAGACTAGCTAAATGGCTAAATGGCTAGCGGCCACTGGATGGTTGACAATTGAATTGAAAAAGAGAGTTGAGATCAGGGGGATGAAACATGTTTTGTTGAATGAAGAAGGAACTGATTATTTGCCGATGGTAATAGTTACGGCTCTCAGTGAAAAAATAAATCCCTGGTGGTTCTTGTTATTTTAAGTGGGTCAGATAAGTGGGTCAGAAAATAAAATAATAAATACCACATACACCACACATTCAAACAGGAAAGCTTTAGTAGGCCTACCACTATTACCACTACAATGTAATAGTTATTTAGATCAGTAGGTCTTGTAAGAAGAAATGGCATTAATGGAGTATCATGTGTCATCAAGGGACCTGCTCTAGTGTTTCTTTTATCAATATGATATCATCTACCAGTTTCTCAGATTTCGAGAATTAGGAAAGACCTATTTCTCAGAAACCTTCACAAACGTGGATAAGCCCTTGTCTGCCCCATAACATGTCGATTCTTGAATTAGAGAAAAGGGAGAATTTATTTCTTGAGAAAGATTACCAAACCAGACCCAACAGTATAAGATGTGCCAGTGCATGCCCTGCTTGCATTAAAGAGCAGGTGTGTCTCCCTCCTGTGTATTGTTGAATGGGGCTGTGTACTAGTCCAGGGGAGAGGGGGGGGTTGGGGTGGGGTTATCCTCATTCATGCGACTAACTAACGAGTCCCCCTAGGCCCAGACTGGAAGCAGCAGCCGAGCAGACCCAGGCTATTACCATGACAAAGGTCTGCGGTAGGATGCAGTGTGATAAAAAGATAAAAGCCCCCCCCCCCCCCACCGAACACTTGTGTTTTTTACTTCACACACTCACTCTCTCTCTCTCTCTCTCTCTCTCACTGGCAGGAGATACTTAAGCAAATCCCACACATCACGCATAACACAAGCTGACGCGGCTCTTCAGAATGCATATGAAAGAGAGGAATGATGAAATAATAGTGGATAGGTTGTTGTTATGATAATTTTGTCATAAACTATAGAAAGAAATGTAAATTATCTGATTCTATTATACAAATATGCATGAGGAAACTTAACCAACGTTATTGATAATGATAGGGTTAAACTGGTCCTATCATACATATTCCATCATTATTATTATGAAATTCATTCTACCTCAAATTAATAAAATACACCATTCCTTAATCTGGCAAACCAGTTCTATAACAATAGAGTATCAAATACACAAAATCCTTGCATGCAATGAATTCAATGAAAGAATATTGAACACATTTACACATACACTCCCAACAGGTGATTCAGCCACTTTGACACGTCCGCACTATACAGTATACTGTGTATATACTGTATAATATTAAGCATATTAGGGTCTTGTGTGCCAAAAAGTGACAATGAGAAATAGTGCAATGATTCTCACAATATAAAATATCTCACCAACACAACAGAGGAACACTTTTTTCAATCAAAATTAAGAAGATGCATCTTCCAACAAGCAGCTTGATGGTCAGATTAGTGCGTCTGAAGATCTTGTTCAGGTCAGGGTTTTTTTTTCCCGTCCAGCCTCTTCTGTGTGTCCTCCCATCTGAGTCTAATGTCTTTTCAAAGCGCTCGCTCATGTGTGCAGAGGCCGGGCCTCCACCGCAGAGCTCCAGCTCTCCGGCCCCGCCGTCCCGGGGCCCGGGCCACAATAGGCTCACTGCTGCCCCCCCTAATCCGCTGGAGGAACCTCACAGAGAGGAGGGAGACTCCTTGATGGTGGGGAGAGGAGGAAGACCTCCTTGATGGTGGAGCCGGAAGGCAGGTCTGCCTTCTTGAAGATATCGTGTTCAATTATAGACCTTTTCATCCAAATTTCCTCAAACACTCTTCCTCATTTTTCCCTTTTTGATTTTACCCGCAATTCCTTTGCAATGATCCTAATGTGTAGTCGATAGGCATTATTCACCAGGGGGAAATTGGCCACAGTGGATGCCATGATGGTAGACTTATGAATAGGCCATGATTCTTCTTGACACTGATTCGTGGCTCAGATTCCTACTGCCTGCGCAATTGGGTTTCAAACGATCCTTCAAAGAATACATGCATTTTAAAATGCCCAAAGGTCAGTTCTCAAATACAAATTGGCTTTGACATTTCCACAAGATGAGGGTTTTACACATCTGCGTTCAAGTGTGCTTGGGATACACTTAGAGAAGGCTATTGCAGTGCACTTCAATTAACAGGCAGGATGACGAAGAATAAGAAATACAGTTGTGTGAAGCAGCAACAAAGAGCAAAAGGAAAAATAAGAACAATGTGGTAACAGACACAGAGAGAAACAGTAGAAACTCACAGTGGGATCCAGAGGTGGGAGCTTCATCTCCATGCTCTTCAGCCAGTGTCTCAGAGCTCGGATTTGACCTCTGAACTCAGACTGCCACTGGCTCAAGTCGTCCGAGTCCGTCCTGAAGTGACAGACGCAAAAGGGCACAGCAGCGGATCTAACACAGTACTGTACAGTGCATCAGTCCCGTCTGTCAATCAAACGACTGATCTATTAATCGGTTGTTCTGATATGTTTGATGCCCAACATCAATCAATCTAATAAATGTTTGTTTATATGTTTATTAGTTTTTTTTTTAAATGTGATGGAATTGGACAGTGTTTTCTTTCAAGGTCATTGGGTTCTGCTCTGTCCATTATTTGGGCCTCTACATTGGAACGACTTTCAGTTGTTAACTTTTAACTTAAATTTTTTTACACATCATACCCATATCTCTGATCTGTCGACGTAGGCATCAGTGATCCGGACAAAGTTAAACCTTCCTCCTGAAAGACAAAATCATTTTTGAGAAGTGACAAATTGATCCATGTATCCCTTCGTGGACCGGACATCAGTGTGTTGGCAAAGCCTTGCTGAAATCTCCTATTGATTTCCTTATCTTCACTTCGCACCACTACACACTTGATGTGTGGGTACAATCTTCAGTTCGAACTGCACATGACTGCACATTTTTTACTGTGGAGGCTGATTACTATCTCTTCCTCTTCCTATTTGGCTGCTTACCACGGGGTCCTTACCTCTTTGCCATCAGTGTTGGATGCAAGGCTTGGCTGGGAATCGTCCAGATCCATGTATCCAAGGGAGCCATTGTTCATGGCAGGCTCTTCCAAACCCAAAGGCTAATATTGGCACAAATGGCAAATCGACACAAATGTGCAGTAATGGTCAGAGACCCTCCTTAATGACACGATTAATGCATTATATAGTCAAAGAGATGATCAGAGATGATTTATATATATATAGTCAAAGAGATGAGTTATGTTTGCATATGGGAAGCGACCCTCATCAAAGAAAGAGCATTATTTTTTGTATTAATTGACTCTTACTTTGATCGTTACAGGGACCAAATAACATAAACATAAATTAACACTGAGATTCACTAATGAGCTGCAGTACACATTATGTAGTGCGTAGTGTAGGAATGTGGCTAACATCGCACCCTTAAGGTGCATAATAATGTTAATTATTTGGGAACTTGCTAAAAATAAACTGCAAGATGCATATTCATGAACCTCTTAATGTATGCTGCAGATGACAGCCGTCATGACATTTACTAAATCTAACACTGCCCTCATGTGGTAGACTTACCAATAAACATATACCAACAAATCATAGTCCACCAGCCAATCATTGAGATAGCTACACTAACATGGTATATGACAGTAGGTACAAATACTTTGGCTACCCACATTTTATATTTTAAGGATTTATGTGTTAATTTGGACAACATGGACAACAGGAGAATCTCTTCAGCGAATGTTTATTTACATGAAAGTATTTTAGCATGTTAATGCATCATAAAACCATACATCAGAATCAACTCACCATGCCAATAAAACAAAATGTTTGCCGCAAAAGTAATCTAAATAAGTTGCTGATTAAATGTATCTTTTATATTTTATATCTAAACCTAGTCATGAAAGAATAATCTTTTGGACATTTTTTATTTTGTATTTATTTCACATTATACAGTCTGCCAAAAATATTATTTGCAAATAATATTTAAAAAATTAGTAACACATGCAAGTCCAAACCATATCAAATCAAAACCATGGTGAAAAAAATACAAGCAAAAACAATGACAACCAACAATGAAAAAAAGAACAGCAAGCTACATAATGGTAAAGCTTTGACATTTTCAGATTGCAAGGTGAAACGTAATATGAAATGGAGTAATTATATCAAACACATACATTCATGCAATATACGATTGCAGCAAAGATGCCACAGTTGATAAACTATTATTAGCACTTTGGTTTTGGCTGAGTTTACAGTAAAAGGAAAACAAATACAAATACTTAGTGGACTTAAGACTAGACAAACGAAGATGTACTGTACTAAGGATTCAGCTAAACTATCTCAATGAGCAAGACAAAAAATTGTGTATGTGTGTGATGCTAGTGTTTGACTCAACACAAGGACATATTTACATGAATATTCAGGTACAAATGACAATTTTGAATGTAGATTGTTCCTAGCAAAGGTATCCCAAGGAGGTCAGGCTCACAACTCTCAACTCTTCAAATGTGATGTGCAACGGAAGAAACAGCATTACTCAATGGAAGATCTAGAAATAAAAGGAACATAAAGTATGGATTTAGAAATAAAACAAAACATGCAGATGAAAAATGAACATTGAACACAAAAGTGAAAAAACTCCTAATGCAAATAAAACAATTCACATTTTGCTGTGAAAATATAAAATAACTAACGGTAGCGTCTATATGCCCAAACTAGAGTTTTACCTCAATAGTCGGATGGGATTGATGATTGCTTAGAAAGCCATCACAGCAGACCGCTCCATCCGAGTAATTGCTGGTGCTCCCGTGACTGATTTTGAATGAATGATACAACTGTCGAATAGAGGGATAAGCAGCAATAATTAGAAACAGTACAAGACATGCAGACAGACAGAGGACAGACAAGACAGACTCATAGACAGATGAGTTTTATGTTATTTATAATGCAATTATAATGTTCATTGCTGATTCATCTATCGGTTATTGTTTTGATACATTGATTGATTTCAGTCACCGAATTTGAATGTTAACGCTATAGGCAGCTCAATCAATTCGCCTAGTTATTTTGTTTCAGTTCTAGAGATAGATGGATATATGGATAGATAGTTGTATAAGATAGATGGATAGATAGAGGATGCAGAGTGAATAATAATAAATAATAAAAAATAGCAATACATGAATAACAAAAAAGATAAACAATCAAAACACAATCCAAAACAAATGTGATGAGCAAATTTCAACTTACAAGAGCCAAAATAACAGGAGGCAGGTCTATGATGGAGAGAGGGTCATGTCTGACATCTCCTTGGAACACTTTACTGGGAACACTGACTGAGCACAACTTTACTGAGGGTGAATGGAAGTGAACACGGTGTAGTGTGTAAGATGTTGGATGTAATGAAAAACAAGGGGAGTGAAAGTCCACTGAGTACAAGGGGCCCGATGGCAATGGATGTGATGGCGATTCTAAAGTTAAGTTCATGTCATTTTTCTTCAGTGTTTCTGTAGTGTGTGATTCTGTAGTGAGTCTTTTGTGTTGTTTCCATGAACATATATACAACTTCTCTGCAAACAAAATAATTTCTTAGTTCACCCCACTAAAAATAAACATCTATAAAAAAGTCAATCTCTATACAAAACAGAAATCTGTGAAAACGCTATCTGTTTTGGCACTTGTCAAGTTAATGTCAAAAAAGATAAAAATAGACGGAGTACGCGTACATTTTAAAGAAAAAAATAGGAACGCTTTAAAAATAGATTTGTTTGACTTACATATAATATATATATATTAGTTTCACAAAGCATTAGTGTACATGTTTTACCTATTGTGTAATGAAAAAAAAGCTTTAAAAATATAAATTGATATAATTAGCAATAAACAAAATTGTCTATGATTATTCTAGCAAATCGTAAGGCATATGCTTAGACTTTGATGAGAAAAAAAATTGCAATAACATAGACAATTCTTAATGTGGCCATGCAGAGGGGACAAATAAATAATTTCTATCTTATGCTGTACTATGATTCTGAATTGATTTATCAGCTATCTAGAGTGCATCAGTGTCATCTGGGTCGATTTCAAGATCTTACAGGTGTTGTTGGCTAACCCATGTTAGAATCTACGACCATAGCCGGTTGAAGAGGATGAGAATGAGGAGGAGGAGAAGTTCATGCTAAATCCAGTGCCGGCATCAACGCTGCCCCTCCGAGAGCCTGTTCTAGATCCTGTCCGGGAGCCACTCCGTGACCCGGTGGCAGACCCTGCCCCGCTGGCATTGTATGGGCTGTAGAGCCCCTTGCTAGACTGTGAGCAGGCCTCAAGCAGCCTGATGCCAGAACCTTCCTCCACCATGCATCTGTCCATGGCATCTTTGAAGGAGATTTTCAGCTTTGTTTTGGGGCAAGTAAGATATTTTGAGTAAGCGGAGACATCCCTCAGCTTCTGAGCAGTGCGGGCATCAATTGTGCCCTTCTTAATGGATTCATCTAGTGACACTCTGCCATCAACTTCTGGCTCAATAAGACCACCGGTGAGATACTGGATCTCAAGGAACCGCTGCCCAGCCTCATAATACAACCAGCCCTTCTTAAGAGCTTGGGAAGCAGACATCCTCACTTTAGTTCTGGGGTCTTCAAATCCATTAAATGCTTTTTGGGCCAGGTTAAGGCGATCAACCATGACTTTATCCACAAGGCCTTTCTCTGTCGCTTCGGTAACTTGGAGTCGTTCCCCAGTGGTGGGGTCAATTATACCCCCAGTGCAGGCCTGCGCCTCTAGCAACCTCTGGCCTGTAATATTGTCTACTAGGTTTCTGTGCATAGCCTCAGTGACAGAGACCTTTTCCAGGGTATCTGTGTCCAAGATCCCAGCAATTGGCCCAGTCTCTTCTGATGGATCATTCCATATCACCGCAGGTGCTTTAATGGTGGGTATGGGGCTCATAGGGAAAGAGGATGTGGATCCTGTGGTGGAACCAAATGAGGATGAACGGGAACGGAATCCTCCCATGGTTCCAGAGAGCATTTCAGCAAATTCTGTGATGGACAAATTTCCGGCGCGATATGTATCGAGCGCATTCTGGTCAATGAGACCACGTACAAGAGCATCGTCGACGTCATACTGTCTTCCTGATCTCCTGTCAATAATGACAGATTTTACAACGCCATCTGATGACGTCATTGTGATCTCTTCCCATTCACACTCCTGCTCTGCCAGCTCCAGATAGGTCTGGTGGTCGATGAGTCCCTTTCTGTAGGCTTCGTAAACTGTCATCTCCCTGCCTGTTTCTGGGTCCACGATGACAACTCTACGCTTGCGAACAGATGACTTGGAGGATGTCTTCTTCTCGCGCTTCTTCTCCTTCAGGAGCAGGAGCACCAGGCCAGTGTCTGGGTCTGTAATGCACCTCTCCATGAGCCCGAGGTATGTGAGGTTCTCCTCAGTGTTGGGATCGAAGAAGCCTTTGGTGTCATCAGATGGATCGGTTAGAATCTCATTCATCTCCTCATCAAAGAGGCCACGTTTGTAGGCCACCTCTACAGGCAGACGATGACTTTCCTCTGGATCAATGATACCACCGGTGGCAATCTGAGCCTCCAGGAGACGGATACCGTGATCTTTTAATATCAGCCCCTTTTTCATCGCTTGGAAGAGGGAAATCGTTTTGCCTGAATAAGGATCTCTGTATCCAGTAACTGCTCTCTCAGCGGATAGGAGCTTGTCTTTGAATTCTGGTCCAACAATTCCCATTTTGACAGATTCATTGACAGTCAGTTTCAGGTTTTTAATTGGATCGATGACATAACCTGTAGCAGCTTGGGCCTCAAGTAGTTCAAAGGCAGTGCCTGGCCTGATCATGTTTTTCTTCATGGCCTGATAAATTGACAGTCGATCCTTTGAGTTCTCCAAATGCACTCCGGCAATACAGCTGGTTCCCTCAAGGTACCTCGATAGTCTAGAACTAACCTCCTCCACTGATATCCGACCTTCATTCAACAGAGTGACCGTCTCCTCGTCAATGATCTGTGAACGTAGTAGCTCTTCCAGTGTGATCTGTTTCCTTAAACCCTTGAACATCAGCCTCTTATCTCCAAGTGACAGAAGGCGCAGTCCACCTTCCAACTTGCATCTCTTAAGCAACTGAGCATATGACAGTTTTTCCTCTGTGACGGGGTCAACAAATCCTTTGATGTCATCACTCAGTCTTTCGTTTGTCTCCTTGTTGATGTAACCTCTTTTCAGGGCAATGTCTGCAGGTAGATGGAATTGGAACTCAGGATCTATTATGCCCCCGGTGGAATTTTGAGCCTCTAGCATTTTCAGAGCATAATCCTCCAGCACTAAATCCTTCTTCATGGCTTGGAATAGAGAGATAATTTTCCCACTGTATGGATCTTTGTATCCTGTCACTGCTCTTTCTGCTGATAGAAGTTTGTCATGGATTTCAGGTCCAACTACACCCTTACGAACGGCCTCGTCAACAGTGAGTGTTTCATTTTTTACTGGATCAACAATAAATCCTGTGGCGGCTTGTGCCTCCAAGAGGCTGAGAGCAATTTCTGGCTTCAAGAAACCTCTCTTCATTGCTTGGTAAATGCTCAATTTAGAACTAGAGTCTGTCATTACACCAGCAACACAGCCTGTGCCATAGAGATACTGCTTCACATCGGTCATTTCCATTATGTCACGGACATCTCTCTTGCCTTCTTTAAGGAGGTTGTACAACTCTAAATCAATGATTCGGGCACTGAATAACTCTTCGATGGTTATCCTTCTCCTTATTGTGGTACAGGACAGGGGACCATCATTCCTGATGATCTCTCTCTGCTCCATTATCTCAATTATGATTATGATCATGCGCTCTTTGGTGAGATTACCAGAGCGATACTCATCCATGAGCCTCTGCCTTTCCTTCTCTGGAAGGAGATTGGAATTCATGACATCCCAGAGGTTCCTGGACTCCCCGGTCAGGCCTTCAATTGGAATGTCAATTTGGGTGTCGGCAAGATCACTCTGCGTTTGTTCTTCAGTGTACAGGTATGTTTTCTCCACAACAGTAGGAGTAGGAGACTGGGGCTTTGAGAGGGGAAGAAGGTACATGCCTGTCTCCGGATCTTTTGTGCACTTTTCTCTCAGCTGTTTGTAGGTTACATGATCATCATTTTCAGGGTCTGAGTAGACTTTGTTGTCATCTGATGGTTCAGAGAGAGCCTTTATAATGTCTTTACTGAATATGTTCATTTGACACGCAATGTCAATTGGGACACGGTGACTTTTTAAAGGCTCAATAATTCCTCCGGTGACCATCTGTGCTTCCAAAAATGGCATTGCATGTTCTTTCAGAACAAGGTCTTTTTGCATTGCTTCAAACAGTGAGATTTTGTTGTCTGTGAATGGATCTTTATAGCCAGTGACAGCTTTTTCTGCAGAGAGGAGTTTTTCATGTAATTCTGGGCCAACAAGGCCTGATTTCACTGCTTCATCCACAGACAGGCACTGGTTCTTCACTGGATCTGTAATGAAACCAGTTGCAGCTTGGGCCTCAAGAAGTGAAAGGCCTGTGTTGTGTCTCAGGAGATTTTTCTTCATGGCCTGATAAATGCTGACCTTCTCTTGTGTTGGTTCAAGATACAGCCCAGCAATGCTGTCAGAGCCCTGGAGGAATTTCTTCACATCAGGATTGGCACTGACCTGTTTAGGGGTTGTTTTGCCTTGCTGGATTTGGCCAAAGGTTTCCTTGTCAATAATTTTGGAATTATACAGGGATTCAGCTGGGACTGGTTTTCTAAGACCCTTAAAACTGAACTGTTCTTGTTTCTTGGCCTCTTTCTCATCTACAACTGTGATCACAATCCTTATAATCTTTTCAATTGTAATCTTCCCAGACCTGTACTGTCTAATTAGGTCAAGTCTTTGTTCCTCAGTAAGATATTCAGAGTTGATAATTTCCCAAATGGTCACCTTTCTCCCTTTATATGACCCATAATCCAGCTCCACAGTTGCCTGAGTCAAGGCCTCTTTTGTCTGGGACTCTGTATATTTCTGAATTTCCTTTGAACTGATTGCTTGGTCGGACAAGGGTAGAAGTGGGAGACCTGTTTTCTTGTCAACGATGCATCTTGCAAACAACTGTGAGTAAGTGACATTTTCCTGTGTGTTGGGGTCAAAGAAATGTTGGGTTTCCTCTGTGGGTTTGCTTAGAAGCTCGCTAGTCTCATTATCAAAGAAGCCTCTTTTACAGGCAACTTCTTGTGGGATGTGGTGGCTTTGAACTGGGTCAATGATGCCGCCTGTGGTCAATTGAGCATCTAGAAGTCGCATCCCTTGTTCTTTAGGGATGAGATCTTTCTTCATTGCCTCAAACAGAGATACAGTTTTTCCACTGTAAGGATCCTTATATCCAGTAACAGCTCTCTCTGCAGATAGAAGTTTTTCATGAAGCTCAGGTCCAACGATACCTGCTTTGACAGCTTCATCGACAGTATGCTTCTGATTCTTTACAGGATCAATAACATACCCTGATCCTGCTTGGGCCTCAAGCATGTGCAAGGCAGGCGCTGGCCACATCATGTCCTTCTTCATAGCTTGATAGAAGGACAGTGTCTCTTGTGTTGACTCAATCAGTACTCCTGCAATACAGTTTGTGCCCTTTAGCGCGGTTTTGACTGTTTTTATATCAGACACTTCTTGGATGGTCTTATTCCCATTGTGAAGCTTGTTGTAGAGATCTTTGTCAATGATTTTGGATTCCAGAAGCTCAGTGGCAGGGACAGGTACTCTCAGGCCATCAAAGGCAATCACATTCTTCTTCTCTTTCTCCTCAGCAACAGTAATCACAATTTTGATGATCTTTTCTATTGTTATTTTGCCTGTCTTGTATTGACGGAGAAGGTCCTTTTTCTGGTCCTCTGTGAAGTATTCAGAATTTATAATTTCCCAGATTGTGACAGTCTTCCCCTGGAATTTTCCGAATGGCACGGACACATTTGTTTTGCTGAATACATCCTTCGTCTCCTCCTCTGTGAATATACTTGAGCATTGAGCTGCCTTATCTGTGATTGGCAGGAGTAAAAGACCAGTGTCAGGATCAGTGGTGCACCTTCCCATCAGCTGAGAATATGTCAGGGGTTCTTGTGTGCTCGGGTCAAAGTATCCTTTGGTGTCATCTGAAGCATTCACCAAGCTCTTGTTCATTGCTGCATCAAAGTGACCTTGTTTGAATGCTAATTCATTGGGAACACGGTGGCTATTGATAGGGTCAATAATGCCTCCAGTGGCAAGCTGAGCCTCAAGGATTCGGATCGCATGATCATGTTCAATCAGGCCCTTATTCATAGCCTCAAAGGCAGAGATTTTGCCGCCAGTGTAGGGATCTTTATAACCAATCACAGCCCTTTCGGCCAGCAGCATTTTATTATGCAGCTCTGGACCTATTAGGCCTTCCTTGACAGCCTCATTGACAGACAGTTTCTGGTTTTTAATGGGGTCAATGATGAAACCTGTGGCTGCCTGTGCCTCAAGAAGAATCATAGCTGTACCTGGAGTTATCTTCTTCTCTTTTGAAGCTTGATATATTGACATTTTCTGATTTGTTGGTGACAACAGGCCAGCAATAGAGTTCTTTCCTTTGAGGATTCCTTTAAGTTTTTCAGACTGTCCAAGCTCTTGCACATTGGTTTTGCCCTTCTTCAGCTTGTCAAACTCTTTTTTGGTCAGCAGGCCAACCTCATGAAGCCTGCTGGCTGGAACCTTTTCACGAATGCCATCGAAAGCCAGTGGATCGTTCTTCACACTGTCCACATCATCTCCATCTTGACCATTGAGGACATTCTTGGTTGGAGCCACAGTCTGAGCTTCAGATGCTTTTTGAGCCAGAATTTCAAGCTCTTTTGTCTGCTGATCTCTCTCAAGCTGCTGCAGTTTGTCACGCAGTTTCTGGTTCTCGTCTGCGAGTACCTGTTCCTGCTCGAGCCGCTGCCTCTCTAATTCTTGCATCTCTTTTTGCTTGTTTAGCATCTCGATTTCAGCCTCTTTTTGCTTGTTGACAGCAGCATCCATGTTGGCCTGGAGCTTTTTCTTCTCTGCCTCCATCTGCTTCCTCTGGCGTTCCTGCTCATCTTGGAGGGCTTTGGCCTTTTTGACTTCTTCTTCAAACTGGCTTTCCAGCTTCTTTTTCTCATCTTCGATGAGTTTCTCTTTCTTAAGGAGCATCTCCTTCTCTGTTAGGAAAGACTGCTGGAGCACTGTTTTCTCATGCTCAATTTGTTTCTGCTGAGCCTCAGACATCTGGATGAGAGAGAGAATAAAAAACATAGTTAGAATATGTTTTAAGTGCTAGACAAAAACATTGCATTTATTTTAACAATGGATTTTTTTCTCGTACAATGCACTCTGCTTATGCATATACTGGCTCTAGTCAGTCTAGTGTTCACTAGATTAAATGTGTTTATTTTGTATTAAACCTAAAAAAAATCCTTATCTAGAAAAAAGGACAACACATTTCAGTCATGTAAAGCAACCTTAATACTTTGGTTTTGTTGAAAAGGCAAATATCATCACATGGTGACATTGCGCTAGAGGTTATTAGGAACAGTTTAGCATTGCTGTCCTTTACATAGTGTACTTAATACCCAGGGAATTACTATTAACACTATTAATCCCTCAATGAATAAGTAGTTGTCCATTTGTGGTGGAAGTCTTGTGGGTTGGACTAGGCAATGAAATTGCACCTCGAAGCTAATCCCATGTAATATTTTGTTTGGTCATTATCGGTCCAACCTTGTGCTTGAAGTTTGTATTCATTTAAAATAGCTAGACTTGTGACTTATTTCTTTGTAAATTGTATTGTAACATTCTGTCAATATACAGTATATACAATAATATTATAGCCCATAGCCTTTCTCTGAGCTGCCAGTGTAATGTTTGGATACACGCCATTTAGGGAAGGGTGTTGGGGTGATGGCCTCTTAATGTTGATAGGTTCATCATTTAGATTTCTTATGTCACATATTGTTGTGTAAGCCACCTCCTATTCACAGGGCCGGTCTGTGGTCAATGTTTGCGAATTAACATGTAATGCATTTTTATTATTAGACATTAGGACTTGAACAATAGTGGCCTATAGGTGTTTTTATTGATGGGTGTCTTTTAGTATCTGCGAAATATCAGGATTTGTCAGTTAATTATTTATGTATTTTAATTATTTTAATTATTTATTTTTTCTTTATGGCAGCTTATCTAAACACAGCAAGAACATACTTCCTACACTAAATTTAAGATTTTTCTTTTTCTTTTTGGTGCAGTTGAAATGCAAATGTGAAATATGAATTAATGTCATAAAATAAGAGAAATATTCCAACATTCCAGACATCACTTGCATGAGCACAGTGCACTGTAAAATCAAGTTAAAATCAAAAGGATGTGGATTCATGATTAGTAATTTGGGTGAAAAGGGATAACGGCGGAGGTGGAGAGAAAGTTAGTTTGATGGAAAGGGTTAACAATGACATAAACTGCTTCCGTCATGTCATCTTTTACACAATACCTCTTTAGATTTATTTTGAAGTTCTTCGGCTTCCTTTTTCAGTCTATCCTTCTCGTTCTCTAGGTCTGCAATAGCTTTGCGTAAATCATCGGCCTCTTTACTGCTGTTTAACCGCTGAACTTCCAAGTTTTGGACTACAGTTATTTTCTCTTTGGTGGCTATCTCTGTCTCATGAAGCCGGGCGGCGATTGCGTCAGCTTGCTTCTTGAACTTCTTTGCCTCCTCTTCAGCTTTGCTCTGACCCTGACTAAGTTGAGAAACCTGAAGTTTGAGGTTTTCTGCCTCAGCTATGATCTCCAGTTGTCTTCTCCTCTCCTCTTCAAGAGACTTTTGGTAGCCCACGGTTTCCTCTTCGAGACGCTGCTGCATGAGCTGTTTGTCCTCGAGCAGTTTCTGAGCTTGTTCTTGAGCCAGGTCCTTTTGTCTCTGAAGCATTTCTGCCTCGGCTTTCAGTTTGGAGGCCTCTTGTATAGCTTGCATTTTTTCTTTGAGCATCTTCTCTGCCAGAGCTCTTTGCTGACTGAGGTCATCTTCCGCTACTTGTCTCATGTGTGCAGCCTCTTGGGCTTCCACACTCAGTCTGGCGGCATCCTCTGCAAGCTTCTTCATGTTCTCAGCCTCGTCTGCCAGGAATTTCTGTGTGTTGTCTTTGTCTTTTTTGATAAGGCGTTGGTTTTCCCCCTCAATTCTGAGTTTCTGTTTGAGCAGCTCCTCCATGTGAACCTTCACTTTGAAGAGCTCCTCTTCCACTTGTGCCTTTTGTTTGACCGCATCGCCGACTTCGTCTTTCAAGCGTTGGAGCTCGTCATCCAAGAGATATTTCTGCTTATCCGTTTCGTCAAGCTGAAGTTTAACCTTTGTAAGCTCCTGTTCCACTTGGAATTTCTGCTTCAAAGTTTGCTCTGCCAGTTTCTTGTGCTTCGCCATTTCGGCATCAGCCCGCTCTTTCTGTTTGAGTGCAGCAGCCTCAGCCTGCGCTCTTTTAGCAGCCTCAAATTCAGCCTCCTTCCTCAACCTCTCGGCATCCTCCTGGGCTTTGGCTTGATCTGAAGCTTCTTGTTCAGCCAACAGTTTTTGGCGCTCTGCGTCCTCCGCTTGTTGTCGTAGGAGAGCTGCCTCCCTTTCTGCCTTCTCCTTAGCAGCCTCTGCCTCTTTGGCTAGCTTCTTGGCCTTCTCGTACTCGGCTTTGAGTTTCTGCTGCACAAGGTTGTCTTCCTGTTGCTGCACAAGGACACTTTGGACTTGCTGCTCGGCTGCACTGCACTTCTGGGCTGCCTGTTGAGCTGCGAGGATCTGTTTTTCTGCTTCTACATCAGCTTCCTCCTTCTGCTTCCTGGCTTCTTCAGCTCTCTTTTTCAGACGCTGAACTTCTTCTTGTGCAGCCTTGCGTTGCCTAGCTGCTTCCTCTTCTGCGGCAGCGATTTTCTTCACTGTTTCTTCTGCTTCCCTTCTTCTGTTCTCCTCTTCAAGGGCAAGCTTCCTGAGTTTTTCGGCCTCTTCTTCTGCGCGAAGTCGACTTTGTTGAGTTTCTTCTGCAATGTTTTTCAGTTTGTTGAGCTCAAGCTCCAAATCAAGCTTTCCAGATGAGGCCTTTTCGAAGTTCAGCTTAAGGATTCGGATCTCTTCTTCCACAATTCTTCTTTGCTTCAGAGTGTCATCCACAATAACCTTTTGTCTTTCCATTTCAACCTCAGAGGATTTCTTGAGCTGGACTATCTTTTCTTCGATGTCCTGTTTGTGCTGGTTGGCTTGGTCTTCAAGTGCCTTTCTCTGGTAAGCCTCGTCTTCAGCTTGTCGCCTGAGTCTTTCATTTTCAGCCTCCTTCTCTTTCAGGGCGATCTCAGCCTCTGTTTTTGAGCGGGTAGCCTCGTTGATGGCAGCAAGCTTCTCCTTAAGGATCCTTTCGGCTTCTCCTCTCTGGCGAGCAGCTTCATCCTCGGCAACTTGGCGCTGACGCTTGGCATCTTCGGCAATTGATCTCAGTTTGCCTGCCTCCTCGGCGAGGTCCCTCATTTTGGCTGCTTCGGTCTCCAGGAGTTGCTTGCTCTTCTCGGTTGTAGACATGCTCTCTTTTTCCGCCTTGTTTTTTGATGCAAGGAGGACCTCCATTTCACTTCGCACTTTGGACAGCTCATCCTCCAGTTGTTTTCTTTGTTGTTGGGCAGCGCACACTTCGTTCTTCAGGCGGTAAAGTTCATTGTCGAGAAGGGACCTCTGCTGTTCAGCGTGGTCAAAGTCTGACCTCAGGCGGATCAGCTCTTGTTCTGCATTGAGTTTCTGCTCAGCTGTTCCCTCTGCGAGCTTCCTCTGCCTCTCAAGTTCGTTCTCGGCCATCTCCTTCTGTTTCAGGGCAGACTCCTCTGCTTTGGCTCTCTTTTTGGCCTCACGCTCTGCCTCCTCCTTTTGTTTTTCTGCTTCTTCTTGGGTGAGACTCTTTTTGTGGGCTTCTTCCTCGGCCTGGAGTCTCAGACGGAGGGCCTCGTTGGCCTTTTGACGCCATTTTTCAAGCTCTTTTTCTGCCTCCTCCCTGGCAGACTCAGCTTCCTCTTGTTGCTTCTTGAGTCGCGCTGCGTCTTGCTGCAGCTGGAGGACAGTGACGTGCTCTTGTTTGAGGGATTCCTCCAACTTGGTCGTCTTCTCCACAAAGGACATGCGTTTGCTTTGGAGCTCAACAGCGGCACTCTTCTGGGCCACCTCTTGGGCCACCTTGATTTGTCTTTCCTTCTCTATTTCGGCCTGCTTCATTTGTCGTACGGCCTCCTCTGCTTGCATCTTGAGGTTTTCAAGGTCTTCAAGGGCCCGTTGTTTTTGCTTGGCAGCCTCCTTCTCAGCATGTGATTTCAGTTTGAGTTCTTCCTCCGCTGCGCGTTTCTTCTGCGTCTCCTCGTTGACTTGTTTGCGGAGCTTCTCGGCCTCTTCTTGAGCTGCTTTCCTGAGTCTCTCAGCCTTGTCTGCCTTGTCACGGAGCTGCGTCAGCTCAGACTCTGCAACAGACTTTTGTTTTACTGTTGTCTCAAGTTGAATTCTAATGATGCGGATTTCTTCCTCGATCTTAGTGCGGCTATGTAGGGCTTCATCCACTTGTTGGCTTTTGTCCTTTATTTGCTGCTCTGAGAGGTTTTTGAGCTCATGCAGTTCAAGCTGGATGTTGTGCTTCTGTTTCTGTGCGTCTACAGCAACAATCTCTCGCCGGCTGACTTCTTCCTGCATTTTGAGCTTTAGCTCCAGGGCTTCTCGCTCTGCCTTGGCAATGGCCTTTGCGTGCGATTCAGCTAACTGTTTTTGTTTTGCTAACTCGTCCTGCATTTCCGCAAATTTTCTCTGCTCTTCCACTTTGAGTTTCTGGGCAGCTTTCTGTATTAGTGGAAGGAAATTGTAAAGAAAGGATTATAATAAAGCAACACGTTACATTAATTGGCTCCCGAAGTGGATTGGAATAGTGATTTTTTTTTTGTAATCACAGTCTAATCACACTTCACAAAAAGAGCGGCTTAATGTATTGCATTACTCATTCAATGTTAATGTAAATGGTTAGAATAGAGTTCACATCAAACGTTACGGTGCAATGCATGTTAAATTAGATGTTAAAATCACGATGCAGTTAAAAAATTAACTCATACACAAACAAACACAAGGCATTTTAAGAAAGGATGGATGATGGTATGGTGGTGATGATGATGATGATGATGATGATGATGATTATGATGATGATGTCAAACAAATCACTTCACAACACAGCAAAGAAAACACGTGGCATGCATGCAGCTGTAGCTTCTCTTGCAATTACTTCTCAAAATGCAGTTATATATATAACCAACATTCATTCACTTATATTGTTTGGGTTCTTGCTTCTTTTTATGTTAATAGCAGTGGCAGTGATCTAATATGCCTGTTCTACCTTCCATCCAAAATAATTAGATTTGATTTGTATTCTATAGAAATAGTTTAATATTAGTATAATTAACATTATGAATACTTTACAACAACGTAATAAAGCTCTGTTAATATTATTAAAAATAAAAGTACAGCAATCCTGTTAAATCTTCTCACATCAATTCCCACAACATCTCAGTTCATGCACAAGGGGCTCTTTATATCACTATTCTTCAGGAAATGTGTAAGGAAGCAGAGGTCAGAAAGGTGAGGCCATTGTTAAAGGAGGCAGCTAAAATAGCAATGTCAAGTATTAAAACATAACCTTTCAAAAGGTAAACAATGACATTGCCTATGAGGAAAAAAAGTATGAAATACTATAGCAGATAAGAATAAATGACAGTAATATAGCAGATAGGCGGCATGAACGTGGAAGCTACAGTTTCAGAAAAGGAACATGTGAGAGTTCATGAGAGAGCAAGAGGATGTAAGGTATATAAAAGGTATAATATAAAGGTACCTTAAGTATAGTGTATAGTTTACCTCTTTAGCGCCCAAACAAGTTAAGCTTTGACCATGCCAAAGCACTGGCAAGCAGTTAAGAGAATCAAAGAAAAGAATGAAACATTAGGGTTAGAAAAAAATGTACACATCTTGAAATTGTTAATTTTGGCCAAGGAGAGCTAAAGACCACAGGTGCAGGGTCTTTGGCTGAAGCATTTAGTAGGAAGTGTGAAACATAAAGCCAAATGAGAAAAACCATAGGCCAGAGAAAAAAGGTACATAGTGAAACAAAGGACCCCAATAAAATTACAAAAAACAATGTAATATGAATGAGGGGCGGATGGTTTGGCCAAAATTAAAATGCTTTAATGCAAGATTGAACGATGCTCTACACTAGCGCTGCATAAGTTTGGTCAAAAACTGGATTAGAATTTAAAACTCATGCATCATACTTGATTTTCGAAATGCGTCTCGTTATTATTACACACCATTGCACGGACCCTATATTGCTGCCTTTAATTTTGGTTAATATTATTTGATGGACCACACTCAACTAATAATAATAAGACACTCCAAAAAACCTTGCGGCTCAGCTACAGCATGCCAATGCTCCACGCTTTTTGTCAATGAAAGTGTAAAAGTTGTCACCAGTAAATTAATTGGATGTGTGTGTGTGTTTGTATGCATGTATGCATGTGTGTGGGTATGCACAGGGACTTTTCTGTAGGCATTTGTGTGTGTTGATATGCATGAATGCAGGTATGAGGGAGGGAGAGAGAGAGAGAGAGTTTGTTATGCGTGGGTGCATGCATGGGTTTTGGTGGGTGAGTTGATAGGACGGTCGGTCGGTCGGTCGGTTGTTTGTTTGTTTGGTTGGTGGTTTGGTTGATTAATGTTTCGGGCGACCGGTTTGCTGTTTGGATTAAGTTTAGGGGGCTTAGTGTGTCCTGAAGTCCCCGTGAGTCGTCACGCACCTCCTCGTCGTCCAGGCGACGCTGCGTGTCGGTGATGAACTTGATGTACTGGCTGGTGAGGGTCATCAGCTCACTGTAGCGTGTCCTCAGCGTCACATACTGGAGGACACATCCAACATGCACCACATTTAGCAAGGTGTCCCCTAAGTCAGGTTCACGACCTTTTAGGGGCGAAGGCACACCACGACCTGTGCCTACATCAACTTAAAAGTCATAGGGCATGATTATGAAAAATGCACATAAACACATTATTACTAGGATATCTTATGGGCTATCTTCGCAATATTTCACACATAGCAGATGGGAAATGACAAACGTCAAATGAAGCAAATCATGAATAGTACTAATTATAGTGTAAATATGTTTCACTAGCTCATTATCCTTGCTTTAACCTCTGCCAGAAGATGCTTTGAATTCAACCAATTTCCACGGCACACCTATCCTTGCCTCAAGGACAAACTGGTGCATCTCTTCATCGTCTGAGTCACCGTGAAAACACACACAGACCTCCTGAATGATGTTGTCAGAGGCGGAGTCCATCTTGTTCTTCTTCAGGGGTGACATGAGCGGTTCCGCTTGAGCTTTGTAGGCCACCAACTGGAGTTCATAATCCTAGAAAATAACATTCAGACCTCGAGACTCAATACGTGAATCCCAGAAGATGTATTGACAGATAAGACAATTGATTTGTCATTGTAAATTTCAAATAAAAACAAACAAACATTTAAAATAAATAATTGTTGTAATACAAAAATCTAATTGTAGTGTTACCTTAATGGTGTCAATGTAGGCCTTAGCGTAGTTGTGACACTCGTCGATCTTGTCCTTGTTGCTCTCGACCTCCTCCAGAAGTTTCTGTTGGGGAAAAAATCAATATATATATATATATATATATATATATATATATATATAAATATATGAATAGAGAGAGAGAGATGAGAAGATTGGGAGAAACAGAGAGAGAGAGAGAGAGAGAGATCTAGATCAAGAGGGAAAGAGAGTAAAAACAACACTGGCGACCAGCGTGAAAAGCCAGATCAGTGCTCTCCACACAGTATCTTCATTACAGTACCTTCTCCTGGGCCAGCTGCTCCTTCAGTGTTTTGCTGTCGCAGATGGGCACGGCCTGGATCTTCTCCTGCCGCTGCTTGGCGTCGGTGATCCACTGGATGAGCCAGGCGTAGCTCTCGCGGTAGTAGCCCAGCTGCCGGCCCAGTTGCTCCAGCTCCCTCTGCCGCAGGTCCATCTGGGAGAACACGGCCCTCCAGCGGTCCTGCAGCCCCGACAGGTGGCGGCGGTAGTGGTCCAGCTCGACGTCGCGCTCGCTGTGCACGCGGGACATGCGGTCGCTCGCGCCCGACGCCTTCTTCAGCTCCGCCTCCAGGGCGTCGAACGCCGGCTGCTCCGCCTCGGCCGCCGCGCGCAGTTTCTGCAGGAGTAGAGAAGTGGAGAGAGAAGGAAGGATGGCAGGAAGGAAGGAAGGAAGGAGGAAAAAAGAAAGAAAGAAACACATCATTGATTTGAATGATTAATGATACATTTTTGATTCATTCAATGAACCAAAAAAGGTTATTGCCCAAATGACATTTACAGGACAGTTACATGTATATAGTATGTTTATTTTATCTTATTCTAATAGTTTTTTATTATAATCTTATTTCAAATTGGTAAATCTATTGTATATATACTCTGTTTTCGTACTCTCTTTTCCCACTGTACTGCTGGTCACCTGTGAAATTCTCATAAGGGGGATTAATAAAGGACTATCTTATCTTATCTTATCTTATATATAGTATGAAGAAAGCCACAGCCATCTTTGTTACCTTGAGGTCGGCTCGGCAGGTTTCCACCTCCTTGACGTCGTTGGGCACGGTGTAGACGTCGCGCAGGTTGTCTTCGTACTTCTTCAGCACCCCCTCGGCCCCCTGGCTGCTGCGGATCACCAGCTCCACCGTCTTCAGCCTGGAGGGTGACAGAGATGAGGAAAAAGACATTGTGTCATTGTGTGAAAACTGGTAAATATCAGTATTATGAATAACGTTAAATTCACGTTTTGTGTTCCTAATACCCCCTGCAATCCTTCAAAGTACCCCCCATTTAAGAAACACTGATCTACACCAGTAGTTTTTTTCTTTTGGGCCAGCTGAACTCACTTCTCCAGGTAGACGGAGGAGAGCATGTGGGCGTGGTCCATCTTCTGCACGGTGACCTGGAGCTCGGAGCGCAGGGCCGGGGCGGACGCGGGCGGCTGCGGCGAGGACAGCACCTCCTGGGTCTTCTGGGACACGGTGTCCACCTCCTTCTTGATGCGGTCCAGCTCGTTGTGCTCTTTCTGTACAGAGAGAGACGGCGACAGAAATTTAGGACTTTAAAGTCACAGTGGAGCACGTTGATCACGCTCACATACGCAAATCAAATCAAATGTATTGGTTTTCAAAAACTAGACCCTGTACCTTCTGCTCGGTGGTTTTGAGGAGGCACTCCCTCAGCGGTTCCTCTCCCAGGGGCCGGCGAATGCGGTTGACCGTGTGCGTCTCGCAGTCCTCGATGCGCACGCGCAGGTCCTTCAGCTGCGAGGTGTACGACTTACACGCCGACTCGTCCTTCTCACCTGTCATCATTTCGGGTGAAGGAACGAAAGAAACGGGAAACGGGATTAAATGCGTGATCGATGATGAGGTCAATGCGTGTGTGAGCGATATGAGATTGTGGATCATAGGGTTGTGTGTTCATAGTTTGTCGTCGCAGGGGGGTTGACTGAATCAGGTTCAACATCTGCTGAAAAAAAACTTTAAACACACATATTGCAAGCAAGCACAAAACGTGTTTGGTTGCAATATCTATTTTTAAGTGTGCTTACAGACACATTCAGTGGTGTGTGTGCTGTGGCAAACGACACACAGTTAAATGTACACTCAAAGCATACGTAACACATAATTGCCGGTGAGAAGCTATTCGGTGATACCGTTTTACTGTTCTTTGTGCGTCGCAACAACGAAACGCAGCTTAACAACCAACGTATTTTGCCTTCTACTGCATTAAAACAATCCTGAGCCGTGAACCAAACAACTGACGAACACATGCTGTCATCCTGAATCCTTATCTGAGCCAGAGGAAGCTGTAATGTGAGCGTGATTTATTTATTTTACTCACTGTGGGGACAAAGCAACACAAAAACAACAAATACACACCTTCGAAAATCCCATTCAAGGTTCAGAAGCATAGGCCATACGCATGCCTGGTGAGCCGAAGCTTAACAAAATAGGCCTTCGTTGAGCTAAAACATCACTCACCTTTGGGTTTTAAAACCTTCCCTAAAAAAAGCGAACAGACAATTACATTCAGGTTTTCATACACTAGCTACAGTATATCTCCATTTTAGACCCTTTGTCACGTTCCTTTAAACCGTCTCAGGGGTAAAGCAAACAACCAGAGGTGAAAAACATCGAAGAGACACAACTGAAACTGAAAAGTAAAGGTCAAAAAGGTGTAAAACTCAGGTAAAGATACTGATAAGCGGTGATAACCCGTCTCACCTTTCTCCATGAAGTTGAGCAGGTTGTCGAAGTACTGAGTGGTCTTGTTGTACTCCTCCTCCACCTTCTGGCGGTCCTCAGGTCCAAACTGCTGCGACTCCTGGCTGTCGCGGAGGAAGTCCTGGTAGTGGAGCTGCAGGTTCCGGATGATCAGCCGGTACTCGTCCGGCTTCATGCTCTTAAACTGTGGGAGGATGGTGTGTTATAGTATCATCCAACTGCCTGCTATGCCTTTTTATCCCAGCTTCAAGTATACCATTTTGCGTCGAAGCACAACTAATATTTGTTGATTTTAACTGGTGGATAACTGTTGGACTGAATCAATGGACTGACCATGGTGATGTTCCAGGAGCGGATCAGTGTGATGTCCTTCATCAGGTACTGCCATGACAGCAGACCCTTCATGTCCACATGCAGCCGCTGCCACAGGGTCACCATCTGCTGGTGGCCTGTGTCCAGACTGGGGGGAAGAGGAGAAAACAGAAGATTTGTGAGTGCATGTTAATGAAAGTATTATAGTAGTAGTAGTAGTAGTATAGTATAGTATAGTATAGTATAGTATAGTATAGTATTAGGTTTCCTCACCTCGCCACACTGTCCATTGCATCCTTGTTGACCGGAGGAACCATGAAGCACACAGACGGGACCACTGCCTCGTTGCCGGAGCGGTTCAGGACCTTCCACTTGAAGGGCTGCGAGTTGTTCAGCAGAGCGCATTCGTCTCCCTTGTGGACCGTGATCTGCAAACATCAGCAGGCCACCGTCAGACGACCAGTGGTGGTGTCTTGGCCTTGTCTCTTGGCCTTTTGTGTGTGTAGATATTGTAAATTCGTGCTTCTTGTTCAATATTTTGTTAATATTTTGCTTATATGGTGTTGCTTTATATCATTTATGCACCAACCTCACCAAGTCACTTTCCTTGTATGTGTAAAATATACCGGCAAAATAAAATATTGAGTCTGATTCTGCAAACAAATCTGAAGGACCTTTGGGGACCGTTCCTTGAATTTTTAGACAGGTGGCGAATTATAGACATCCTGAATCCTAACCTCGGCCTGCTTGAAGTCACAGACGGCCTGGATGGGCAGCTTTCCTTTGACGGAGGTGGTGGGGTTGCGTGGCTTCAGCTGGATGATGGAGCGGGCCCTCTTGTTCAGGCTGCTGACGTTGGTCTTCACCTCGTTCAGCTGCTCCTTCTCCTCCTGTTGGTGAAGACCATGGAAAACACGATGAGAATGTAAACGTCTAAAAGTCTAATTTTAATGTTGAACTCCCCTCACCTCTCTGTCTCTCCTTCTGTTACTTAATGTGTATGCTTTTTAAATGCGTTTTAATGTAACTTTGTATTGATATTTGTTTGTTTATTACACTATTGTATTGTCTTTTTCACAAGTGACTCGTAAAATGACGTCCTAGAAAAGCGTGATACAGGGTCCAAAGTTAACTTTCAAAATTGTGCCTTTTTATCTGCCAGTGAAAGAATCGGCCAAGCAATCGTTTTAATACGTAACCATGCATGCTTTGTACCTGCCACATGGTCAAATCTATCTGCCATTGGCTGGTCCCTGGTGCTATATTAATAAAATATTAAAACCGTGAGCGAGCGTACCGTGGCGTCCTGCAGCAGGTCCTCGAGGCGCGTGGCGGTGGTGGAGCGGTCGCAGCTGTACTTCTTCTTGATGTTCTCCTGCATCTTCTTTATCTTGTCCTGAGCCTCCTTCACGTCGGCGAAGAACTGAGGAGAGGGACGGAAAGCGGAGACTCGTCAGACGCGGCGCCCGATGGGTCCGGTGGCGCCGAGGGGCAACAGGTTTGCTAGTACCTAAACTTAGCCAATCATAGCGTGGTTCTGGGTCTAACCAGTAAAAGCAGTGGGATCCATAACAGTGCATCTACCTGGTAGTGGGCGGTGTTCTCCTTGAGGTGAGCCTCGATGCAGCAGCACAGCTGGAGGAGCCAGCTCCACTGGGTCTGCAGGGCGGCTGTGAAGGCCTGGAGGACAGACAGACAGACAGACAGAGAGGAGATGAGCTCACATGTCCCAATACATGTTGGTGATACATGCTTTATACAACGATTTGTTTTATAAAGAGGTCGGGATTACACCTAATGTGCTTTAGGTCAGAATCAAAAAGCAGGGTTGACATCATATAATAATTCACGATAAACATATTTTCTTGCAGTTATATAGTTATTTTCGAGGCACTCAAAGAGCTTTATACACAGAGACAGAGTGTGTGTGTGTTATATAAGATGATATACCAATATGTTGTTGGCATGGACCTATAAATTATTTTCTTTCAGCGTTGTCGTGTTATCGTATTTACCTCCACTGTCTTCTTGCCCGGGTGTCCCTCCCTGATCAGCCGGTCCCCGGTGGTCTGGATGTCGTTGATCTTCTTCTCCCTCAGCTCCAGCTCTCGCATCAGACCCTGAAGAGGACAGAAAAGAGACGCGCGTTCACAATACGATCAAGTCACCTGTTGCTTCTCATTCCCTTTTATGTTGAAAGGTCTCATATAGGTGCATATGAACAGAAAAAATGTACAAAGTCAGGGTTGCAAAACATTTTCAGAACAGAAAAATGAACCACGGCCAATAAAGGATCGTGTCCTTTGTGAACTTCGGGAGGCCAACTGCTGAACCGAGAATGACTCAGGAGACTCAGGAAACTCACCGAGTAGTTGTCCTTCTTGGCGGTCATGTTGGTGTTTCTGTCGCTCCAGTCGAAGTTGACCTCCTCCTCCTCCTTGTCGTTGAGCCACATCAGCTCCTTGGTGGCAGGCGCTGACGAAACCGTTGAGGGACTCCAGGTTCCTCAGGCGAGACTTGGAGGAGTTCTGAAAGATTTCATGAGTTCATTCACTTCTGTCAGAAATCACTCATGCCAAAGATTTAACCATTTATTGCATGACATGGTCACACACTTTTAGCCTGAACATACTGATGTCAGATACAGATAATTTACTTTATGATACCAATAATGCAGTATATTTCATAATAATATAAGATTAGACTAGATTTACTTTATTCATCCCACAACGGGGAAATGTACTTATCACAGCAGCAGAACAGTGTAGTATACACTACAGAATTAAAAAGCCGAAAGGGCAGAAACACAACGAACAGACATACATATCTTATATTCTACACAATAAAACAGAAAAACAAACAACCTGCAACAGACAATGTGCAAAAGCAAGTACTGAGGATAAAAAAGTGGCATGATATAAAAAGTATTGTCAAGTAAGTGACCATGATATGAAGATATTGCAAAAATAGGTGATCATGATATAAACAATACTGCAAGGTATACATGATATAAAAGTAATGCACTGTAAAGTGACCATATATAAATAATATTACAAGTAAGTGACCATGCTATAAATAATGTTGCAGGGGTAAAGTGACCATGATATAGATACTGTGGTAAGGTCAGGTGTATCGGTGATGATATAAATAAATTGTACATTGTAAGTGTTGAAATAGCATATAATGTAGTATTTATAATATATGATGTAGTATATCAACAGTATATTTACCAGTAGTTTGGCATACTGAAGTTCCAGTTTCCCCAGGTAAGTTCTGTATGTCCCCTTGCTCACAGGAGACAGCTGTCCCTAAATAGAGTACATTTTTATTATGACTTATAGAGAAAATAGCAGAGCGACAATACAAACAAAGAGAGAGATTATATACAAATAAATGCGTAATCAAAATAATTGCAGGACCGAGTTCGTCGTCGATTAAATCAGTCAAACAAACCAATAAGGCGTAGAGGTCCCTGGTGTTTCGATGGTAATATTGAATATTGTTTTTTAGTGGCAGTAGTACAGCGTCAGAAAATTAACGGAGGCTCGCAGGCATTTTGTCCTTAAGCAAAATATAGTTTGAGTTCACTTTAGCGTTATTTTTCATTGGAGTCATTCAGTATTGGTCTGTCATGCAACATAGGTAAAAAAAAAAGAAGGTATTTCTGAACATGTTATAATAAAAATAAAAATAAAAATAAAATAATAAAAAATAATAAAATTGCCCTGGAAATTAATCGAAAATGCCCCCATGGCATATTAAATGAGGGCAAAAAAAGTGAATGTCCGACCCTGGCATATACCTCATCAGACTTGGCCCTTTCGATCTTGGTCCTGAAGTCCTCGATGCTCTGGTGAAGACCCCTGTGGCTGCCCAGGTTGGACTCGACGGTGGGCAGGTCCGACCCCCACTCGGACTCGTTGATGCGCCGCTGGTTCTCCTCCACCCAGGCCAGGAGGTCCTGGGTGTAGCGCAGCGTGACGTCGTCCAGCTCCGCCCAGGTCTGCTGCTGGGCCGCCTGGTTAGGCTGGACCACCTGGCTCTGGACCGGGGCGGCCGTCTTCAGACGCAGGTTGTGGTCGCTGCGCAGGTTCACCAGGCGCTCGTGGAGGCGGTAAACCCTGCAGGGATGAATACAAAAAAGGAGAATTGGTTTGTTTGCTCTGCACACATTAGAAGGATACATGATTCATATCTGAATGCACAAATGAAAAGAAACATTTAGTGTCTTATTCATTGGTTTTTATACTATTTCGATCCCTTGTTTTTATTTATTTTATCTATTTTCTTTTTCATGTTTTCTTCTGTGCTGTTTAATCTCGCTCTGTGACACACTTTTGGGCTGCAAAAGTAACTTTTTTGCAGCCAAAAGTGGAGTTGAAACTTGAGTCGTGTGCCACTGACCTGCGATATATCTGGTCAGCCTGCAGGTGGCGCCCGTCCTTCAGGAACTGCACGTCGGTGAAGAGCATGCGGATCATGCCGTCGGCCTTGTCCAGGTCCCGCTCCACCTCGGCCGTGTGCCGAGCCGGTTTCCCCGAATTTTGTAGGCGGATGTCCTGTGGGGTCGAAACACGTTCACATTTAGTTTCTCAGCCATTTATTAGCCACAGGAGCAAGCAATAACTAAGCAATAACAGTGAATGGCAGCTCATTAAATACCAATTCATCTCAGAGACATTACACAATGTTTCTATATTAATATTTATCACACATTGATATCTGGAATAAGTGAATGAGTGAAACTATCCAGACGTCCGTTCTGTAATAGGTTGAAATCTCTCAGGTCTTAGCTCATGGTGGAAAACCCACAAAAGCCATGTGAGTGGACAAAGTGATTGCTGACTAGTAATCCTGGATGAATGGAAACAGACAGAGGGAGAACAGGGTCCTAGTGTTCTCCCCAGGAACGGCGACCTGTCTGGGACAGGGGTCTATCTAGGACCAGGGTCTGTGTGTGTGTGTGTGTGTGTGTGTGCGACTCACTGTCTGCATCTGGCTCTCCAGCTGGTTGAGCTGCTCCTCGCAGGAGACCGACTCCATCTGCACTTTGGTGACGATCCTCTGGAGTCTCTCGAGTCTGAGGGGGTGTGGAGGAAACAAAGGGTTGAAAGGGAGAAGGAGGAGGACGCCGTGTTGCACGTTAAGCAGCAGGATGGTCCCTCCCCACCTCCTTCGACTCAAGGCCGACTTCAACATCTCAAAAGTGTGACGTTAGCCATACATCCATAACTCGAATCAACCGACCCGCACTTTGCACAGTGTGTATGACAGATATAAGAAACATTTTCACGAGAAAAAAAGGACACAAAGAAACACGCAAGTGCTAAACAAAAGTCCTCTCTCGCAACTTACGGCGGTCTGCGACAGAGCAGATACTCTACCCTGTGAGGGTCCGACATAAATGCCATGGTCCAACTGACTGTCCGCACCAAACAACCAATCCGGTTCAAAACAAAACCAAAACCAAAACCCCGAATGAGACAAATGTCTCCGTTGAGTTCAGCCTTTCTCAGAGCCATCAGGGAGAGCTGGATGAGCAGGCGGTCTTGTGACAGACGGACCAGCCCTCTCCCAGACATGACAACAAATTATCACTGGAATATAGCGGGATATTTACTAGACCAGCAAATAGGAAATCTATGACTGTAGTGTGCTTGCCGATCCGACTAAACCTAAAATAAGACACTTTTCTGACCACTCAGAAGGACTTTTGCGTGCGTGCGTGCGAGTGTGTGTGTGTGTGTCGCACTCATGTCCTCCAAACCCTTTAAATCAACAGTGTTTAGATAGCGCCGTTTCATCGATTTAACATTTAGATAAACTGAACCGTGTTGGCCGACATTTTCTTTGGAGAATAAATATTACACATGGGCCTTTTATTTAAAGGAGCTACAGGTTGATAAATACACAGTTTAATCTATAAGATTTATGGCTTATACAAGGCAGCCGTACGGTGGAGGTGCCAAGCCCATTCGCTCCCTGAGGGCTTTGAGATCGATATCTATATCTGCGGGAGGAGTGGTGGACAAGTGAATTGTCATAACAGCTTGATCGATGGGTTTTCAAATGGCAGAATGGGACGAGTGCCCAGCAGGCCACAGCATAACCCAATCTGACGTAAGTGAATTATCGTCTGCTCTGTATGCAATTGATTTTATACAGAAAGAGCCATCGCACCGTGGGTGTCCTTTAAATGTGCCGTGGGTAAGATTTAAGAGCAATAATTTGAGTATAATTTGATAGAAGTGCCATAACCATCCGTCAGCTGTTAGGGAGTGAAATGCTCCTGGCTCATTTCTGTACCAATATATTGGTACATGTCAATCACATGTGCACACGGCGTATCATAGGTGCCTGAATGCAACACTTCCCAACGTTGGAGAAATGTAGGGAGTGAGGGAGGGAGGGAGGGAGGGAGGGAGGGAGCAGAGGAGGGATTTTTTGTGTCATTTTTTCAAAATCTTGCTCTCGTCTGCTGTCTGTCTGTCTCTCTCTGTCTCTCTCTCTCTCTCTCTCTCTCTCTCTCTCTCTCTCTCTCTCTCTCTTTACAACCCTCGTATCTACAGCGGCTTTGAGCTCACCTTTCAAACTCTATCCTGAGCAGCTTCTCCCTCTCCAGTATGGCCACATGCAGGCGTCCCCACTCCTTCTCCACATCGATGGGGTGGAAACCTGGAGGCACCTTCACCTGGCCGGCGTGCACCGCACTCTGTGGCACACAGACGGGACAGCGTGACACATCCATCCACCGTTACACATCCATCCACCGTTACACATCCATCCACCGTTACACATCCATCCACCGTTACACATCCATCCACCGTTACACATCCATCCACCGTTACACATCCATCCACCATTACACATCCATCCACCGTTACACATCCATCCACCGTTACACATCCATCCACCATTTACACATCCATCCACCGTTACACATCCATCCACCGTTACACATCCATCCACCGTTACACATCCATCCACCGTTACACATCCATCCACCGTTACACATCCATCCACCGTTACACATCCATCCACCGTTACACATCCCAGCAGGAGAGGATAGATGAGAGGAGAGTAGAAGATGGTAGAATAGAATAAAATAGTATTGGATAGGGTAGAGTATAATACAACACACTATAATATAATAGAATAGAGTATAATGCAATACACTGTAATAATATAGAATAGAGTATAATGCAATACGCTGTAATAATATAGAATAGAGTATAATGCAATACGCTGTAATAATATAGAATAGAGTATAATGCAATACGCTGTAATAAAATAGAATAGAGTATAATGCAATACGCTGTAATAAAATATAATGGAGTATAATGCAATACGCTGTAATAAAATAGAGTAGAGTAGATTAGAGTAGAATATACTGTACTATAGTAGAATACAATAGAGTAGAGCACAATAGAGATGACTTGCCTCAAAGGTTTGATAGATCTGCGCTGAGTGGTTCTTGTCTGATTCTTTCGCAGGCAGTTCGGTCTCTTTGAACTTCAGGAACTGGCGCCACAGGATCTGAATGGGAAACAAATAGCATTGTGATTTTAATAGCACCTCAACAACGTAAGTTCATTCCTTTTTATGTCTTTCCAAGAAAGAAATTGCTATTTTTATTTCATGTTATGCTTTCTCGTTTTTGTAACAGATGATAACATACCTACATACATACCGACATACATTTTGTAAAGCTGCTGACTATTATTATTACTCTCATGAAAATGTTGTACAGCAGTCCCCATGTCAGGGTAAAATAAATACTTGGAGTTATATGGAAAGTGGGATATGAAGTGAAATGCAACAGCATGATTCAGGGGGAAATAAAAGATTAACTTTTGATGAAAACCAAACAAAAGCAAACACACACACACACACACACACACACACACGGCAGTCAATCGTGCGTGAGTGAGTCGCACAATCCTAACCCTAACCCTAACAAAAGCAGTCAGGGTTTATGTGTTGCGCAGCTGTAACTGCAGCTCTCCATGGGAGTGGCAGAGTGTGTGGAGGCTCACAGCTCAGTCCTCCAGGCTGCTGATACTCACACACACACACACACACACACACACACACACACACACACACCACACCAGCTGCCCCACCCAGCGCAACTCATACAGGGATACTTCATATTCATGCATGACAATGAAGGACATAAATGCCTATTACTTCTATTATATACTTTTATATTATTCTATTGTGTTTTTTTTATTTGTATTATTTTAGTGGGCATGAATTCCCACACACACACACCCACCCACCCCCCTCCCACACACACACATTACATCAAACGACTGCAAATAACTCCTTTTTAAAACCCGGGAGCGTCACAAAGAAAAGACGCTGGCCGCCGCCGCTCACCTCGATCTCCTCGTAGCTGGCGGGGAACTTCCTCTCCTCGAAGATGGTGATGTGGTGCCGGATCCACTGCAGCAGTATCCTCACCAGCTCATAGTACTCCTGCCAGCGGAGCTCCAGCTACTCAGGGAAGCACAGCGCACCAGGAGAGGGACAGGGAAGGGACAGGGGAGGGACAGGGGAGGGACAGGGAAGTGAGTTTAGTGGACGAAGCAGGCGGTCAGGAGGGTATGTTTTCCCCCTGTTGTTTCCCATGTTCCCCACTCCCGACACCCTGCTAACTTAATTTGGTATCGACAGGCCGGGCGTTGTGTCGCTGCAACCATGAGCTCATTGAAAACAGAGAGAGAGAGAGGGAGAGAGAGAGAGAGACAGAGAGACAGGGAGAGAGAGAGAGAGAGAGAGAGAGCGAGAGAGAGAGAGAGAGAGAGAGAGAGAGAGAGAGAGAGAGAGAGAGAGAGAAAGAGACAGACAGAGAGAGAGCGAGAGAGAGATAGATGAATAGACAGGATCATTGGCCAAGTTTGGGAAAGAAAGAAAGAAAGAAAGAAAGAAAGAAAGAAAGAAAGAAAGAAAGAAAGAAAGAAAGAAAGAAAGAAAGAAAGAACTAACTAACTAACTAACTAACTAACTAAATAAAGCAGCCTGAGCACAGACACCACAAGCTGCTAATTGCATAATGGCTATTGCACTGGAAGTGCAATGGGAGTCCTGTGATCTGAGATATCACAGGACCTTTGTTGGAGTTCAGGTCCTGGCTTGTCTTGGACAACAGTGTGTCCACAAGACCTTTCATCAGACAGGTCACAAGCCTCAACTTCAACTGTAATAATCTGAATGGCATCAACCCAAATCTATCTATCTATCTATCTATCTATCTATCTATCTATCTATCTATCTATCTATCCATCTATCTATCTATCCATCTACCTATCTATCCATGTATCTATCTATCTATCTATCTATCTATCTATCTATCTATCTATCTATCTATCCATCTATCTATCCATTTATCTATCTATCTATCTATCTATCCATCTATCTATCCATCTATCTACATATCTACCTATCCATCTATCTACCTTTCCAATCTGAAGAACGGAGAACTACTACTGCTACTCACGCTGCTTTCCTGTGCCTCAGGGACGCGGGGCATGGCGTCGTACAGGGAGGAGACGTATGTGATGATGGACTTCTCATCAGGGTGCGCAACATCAACATCTGTGGAAATAAAAGACGGACAAACAAGTCGAGTCAAGGTCGGTGTGACTAGCATACCATCATATTCATCATCACTGTGGTGTTAACAATAACACAAGAAAAACACTATTATGGTCGCCTAAAGTATTGTTGTTGTGTTGTCTTCACAAAGACTAAAAGATTGTCATCAGCTGCAAAAAGACACATTGTTCTTGAAAAATGTTGGCTAGTAATTTAGTTTCGGCTATTGTGTAATATTATCTTGTCCCTAGTGTATTTACCATATTCATATCTCATACCTCATTCTGTACGTCTAGCATTACTTGTACTCTGTTCATACTGCATATATCTTATTTATTATATATTCCACTATACATATGCATTTACTTTTTTTTGCACTTCTGGTTCGATGTCAAACTGCGTCTCTGTACTTGTACTTGTACTGTGCAATGACAATAGAGTTGAATCTAATCTCATATACTATATGATAAACTAACTGGTACAAACACATGGTATTTAATTCCTCATGAGAAACAAAGTCAACTCGGGTTTAGCATCATGGCCAACATGTTACACGTGTGTTCGACCACGCCGCCCAGAACAACGCTTGCGTGGGTGGAGTATTGGCGGTAGTTTCCTGGGTCTCTTACCCTCTGGGTCCAGGAGGCGGGTGACCCCCAGGTCTTTCTCAGCCACGCTGAAGGCCTGTTCCAGGTTCTCCATGTTGGTCTGGCGGTACACTCTTCCCATGTCCACCAGCATGGGCCTTGGGGAAACACAAGCATGGATCAGAAGAAAGTTTAGTCATGCGTGGTAATGTCCTCCTATCTCCAGAATTCATCTAATAGTATGTCGGCGTTAACCACCTGCGATGATGTCAGCAAGTGATCATACAAGGTCATATAAGGTGACCTTTGTTCTAGCGGCAATTGGTTTCCTTAATAAGCTATAGGGCTTGTACATCAGAGTGCATCATGGGATTTTCTGTTGATGAGTCTCTGCCATATTGAGAGGACTCAAGAGAGTTGTAGTACTGTCAAATCCTAAAACCAACGTAAATATACCAAGGCACAAGCCACGTCTCGCATGAGAAACACAACATGTCTCCACATAATGACAAATCATGTCATGATGAATCACTAAACGATGACCAATTAAACCATTACCAACATGCTCCCAAAGTGGCGGCGGTCATTGTGATGTACAAGCCCGATAGGACAGTTTATTTAGGACTCTCTAAATTAATAGTTGCAACGTTTTATTGTTATCTGTTGCATATTTATAGTTCATTATGTGGTCACTGTTGGTGTCATTATTGTTCTTGCTATCACTACACTACTACATGCTGCAAAACAATTATGCCTCTTGGAGATAATAAACTACTTTACTCTAAGATCAACTGTAAAAAAAATCTCTCTCTCTATATATATATATATACAGTATATATCAAAACATATCCACTAAGATTAAAACACAGACCATAATGTGCAACATTACTCCAATATGAAATATTTGGCAAGACTGCAAATCAAATTACTCAAGATGTATTGAGTTATCCATTGAGATATTACATCTGGGTTCCTTCAAAGTTCACCATCATCGCGTGGAAGAAGAATGTGCAGCGCAAGAGCCCACCTGCCTCACTAATCCATAAAAAGCTTCTGCCTCCCGCTGGCCGGCTCCTCTGGGCATTTCATTCGCCCTGGCGTCACACAAAGCAGCCAGTGTGCATAATATCTGATACAGAGCGGCTACATAAACCAAAATGCTGATGACGTATTTGTTCACCCATTTGGGAGAGGAGGAAGTGAACAAACAACGGGAGAATGACAAAGAGATAAGACAAATAACGCGGCAAAGACTAATTATATTAACACCTTTTGTACAGAGCGAGATAGCGAGAGAAAAAGACAGAGAGTGAACTCTAGTGACTCCCAATACTGAATCTGAAACCGTCACCTCAAACACAGTCAAGTTACTAAGTTGAATAAAACATCCAAGCAGACCCATGCAGCGGTTTGACACGTCGACTGGGGGCGTTAAGCGCTCGGTCTCCAGCGACACACAGGTAGACCTGCCCGTCTGCACAGGGACAGCTGCTGCTGACGAGACGATGCTCTCTCCCATTGAAGCTGGTGGAGGTCCGGTCCCGGTCTGGGCCAGGGGGGTCCCCTGAGATGTGGTGCCTCCTGGAATCAGCAGTGGCCCTGGTGTCCTGAGCGCTGCAGCTAGATGGGACGTCCTCACACACCATGACCACCCTGTTGCCCGTGTTACTGTGCCTTCTCCACCCTTCGCCAGGCAGGGCGAAGCGGGTCACCTTCTTCTGCTTCTCCTTCTTCTTGGGGTTAAACATGCTGCTTATCCAGCTATAGGAGGAATATCAAAAGTATCCGTCCACGTAAAACCGGTAGCAGCAGCTCTGCACTTCCGTGGCCATGCGGAAATGGACACACGAAACAATGGACCGGTTGCTGTGTTTTGGTTCAAATTTTGTCGGTCTTGTCGGTCCCCGTTGTCATCATGAGTCAGTCTTCTGGATGAATTCCTCTTCACCGTTTAACTCGGCAAGTCACATCAAGAAATATACTTAAAAAGACACGTAAAAAAATGATCATGATGCTTCACCGTCCGAGCTGCTAGCGCAGAGTGCGTTGCTCGCGTCTCCCGCCACACCATGGCATGCGTGAAGCAGACTGTTGTCTTTTTTTACTCTCCCTCTCAAAGCGGTGCAGTAACAGGCTCAACGCTTAATAAAAAGAAACCTGTCCCTGCGGCTTACATTTTCTTTTACCTTCATAAAAAGGCCACGAAAACCACGCCTAGCTGAACAATCAACTCTCCCTGGGCGAATGCCTGAGCTCTGCGCGTTTTATGGTAAAAGATAGCATCAAAAGTCTCCACTAAACACGGACTGCTTGGTAAGCTGATCTGAATTTTTGGTATTTAATAAAGCCTAAAGCATATATATATATTCCATATTTCATATTCCAAATTATATTCAATATTATATTATATTATATTATATATATATATATATATATATTCCATTCTCACATTTAGCTGTAGGGGACTGAAGAGTTAGTAATAGGTTATATGTTTTTACTTGCAAAAGATAATATAAGAATTGGAAGTTGGCCATTGCCCTATTTCTGCCCTAATCCATCACAGTGCGTGGTTATATGTTATGACAAGCACCAGCATAGCTGGTAAGGCAGAGAAGTAATGAGATAAAAAATCATCTGCTCATGCATGATGCTTAATGATGCTGTAAATGTATAATAATGACACATACAATATACATTATAATATATAGTACACTATAATATGACAAAATGTAAGACATAATATCATAGTAGTATTACTAATACTGCATACTCTTGCATTGTATGAGCCATACTCGGTGTGAAGCCAAGACACGCTCACGAAAAACGTCCACTTACTGGTGCTTGTGAATGACGGCATTGAACAGCTTGCCGTCCCTCCAGCTGGTGGTGAAGTTGTCGCAGCGGATGCCCTGGTAGTTCTCTGTCATCCTCTGGGACCACAGGAGCAGCTTCTCCTTGGCAGTCATGTCCTCCGACTGGCCGTTCACCTGGATGTCCGAGATCTGACCCCCACAGGCAACGATAAGCAACGGTTAACACACAAGAAGGGGAGCTGGCAATGTATGGAAAATGGCGATGTATGGAAAATGGAAAATGTATGAGTAACATGAGTAGAAACCAAAACCAAACCAAAAAATCTGGAGTTTGTGGTGATTATTAGAATCCACCCTGTCAATTTGACAATCATGTTTGCAAAAAAATGTGTGAATTGTTAGCATGTTGGCCACAAGATCAAACATCTCCCTGATGAATCCTGGGTGTATCAAATATATATATTGTGAGGGTGGTGTGTGTGTGTGTGTGTGCACATGTGCATGTGTGTGTGCACATCTGCGTGTGTGTGTGCACATCTGCGTGTGTGTGCACGTGTCAGCATGAAGTGTATCAGTATCCATCGTCACCCCGGGTATTTACACCCTCTCTCTCCTCCGTGAAAAGGCTGAAAGCCGCCATGACTCACCGGCAGCTGCCCATCTGATGCTCTTCCCGGCCCTTTGAGAAGAGAGACACCTGATCTCTTTCTATGGGCCGACTTGTTGATCCTCTGCCACTGTTTTCAATGGCCATGCCAAGCCATAATTCCAGCAAATATTTCTGGCTATTATTCTAACTTTTCTGTTCAGACTTGCTTTTTTTAGATACCTAAGAGGGCCTACCGATCCTCTAAAACCCATCAAATGTATCATTATTATTGTACTATTATTAATATTATTATGACTATTGTTGCTTTTAGATTAGTAGTATCTTCTATTTGGTTTAGAGGAAAGTAAGGATATCATCAGGCATGGTTAGGAAAAACATAGGATGAATTATTGGCTTGGCTGCAGGTGTGGTCCATCCTGGGGAAGGGCTGTGGGCGCCCCAGCTAGGCCACGCTGATTATCTCCATGGGATGTTCTAGTTGCCTGTGAAGCCCTTCCCAGACATGACTCACATATTGACACTGTTGAATAGTAAGCGAGTGCTATTTTTTGACACTCAACCCTTGGAAAAAAACAACTATTTGAGTAGTAGGGGTGAGTAGTAGCCCAACTGAATCATGATAGCACCAACCACCACCAATAGGATCATTTTCATTGACATTGATTTGATTGAGAAATCAAGTAATTTGTTTTAGAGGAGTGGGACATGAGTCCACACTGTGATTGGTCTGGAAGAGTAAGATGAAGTGACAGCTGCCCGGTGGCGATCCCAGAGAGAGAGAGAGGATGGCGGCGGTACCACGGTGATGGAACTCAACACTGACAGAGCAGGAGACCTGGAAGTGTAGGATGATGGTCCAGATCAGGCCCAGCGTCAGCTTGGGGTTCCCGTCCGCGATGTCGTCATTCCTGATGTTCACCAGCTTGACCTGTGAGACCACAGAGAAACACGAGAAGAAAACACATTTGAACGTCCGATTTCCCCTCTCCAAAGACGGATGACACAATGGGAGTCATCCGGAAGACGGCAGATTTTGACTTTCAACTTTGTTGTTGTTGTGGTTTTTGTGAGGAAGCGGTCGAATCTCATACCTGGCGGTGTTTGAGGAAGTCCAGCGCTATCTGTACATTCTGCAGTTTGTGGAAACGCATGCGACCTTTCTCCCTGGGCTGTAGAGCGGGAATACATTGATTAGAAACGCATTCATAAATAACAACACCTTAGGACAAACCCAACCTATGAGAAGATCCTCGCTGGTTCAGCGCAATAGGGAGAAAACAAATTTAAAAAAATAAAGATCAAATGTGGGAAAACTGAAAAAGGCGACAGAAGGGCAATACATATGGGAAGTGCTGGTGAACTCAGAGTAACTCAACAATAAATATAATCACACATAAATATAATCATATAATCACGCAAATATGTGGGATGAAATGCAATACGTCAATCGAGGGAAAGATAATAAATCATTTAAGGGGTACATCTGTTTGTGTATTCTTGCATTGCCTATGCCTTTTCCAATTGATATATGTAGAAATTAACATTAAATAAGGAGTATGTCATGAGTTTCCTAATTCAATTGGGTAAATATATAATCTTTAGGGACAAGCAACATGAATTACCAATCAAAACCAAGAGTACGTTCCTACTTCGGGAAAGTTTCGGGAAAACTGCATGTATATACGCTCTTTCCATAAGGTTAATTAAAGCCATTGCCAGGGAGAATCGTGCACAGCCAAATGTACATGGAGCAGAAGAAGAACATGGAGGAGTAGAAGGAGGAGAAGAAGACAACAACACGCTCACTCACCAACCGCAAGCTCCTCACCACATCTCTCTCCCTTGGCTAGCCCCGGCGAGAGCGGGAGAAGGAAAAGAAGGCAGAGGAGGCAAAAGGCCAGACGGCACGTTTCAGCACACACAGAAGATGACGGCCAAACAGGAAGTGAGGAAGAGCGGAGAAGAGGAAGACGAGGGGGAAGTCAGAGAGAGAGAGAGAGAACCACGCGGGGTGGGGGGGGGGGGGAACAGTTGAAACGTGAACAGCGGCAAACAGGAAGTGAGGAAGTGTGAGAGAGAGAACCAGGCAGGTCAAACAGTTCAAACGAGCAAAAACGAGTGAGAATGAGAGAGGATGAGAGAGAGAGAGAGAGAGAGAGAGAGAGAGAGAGAGAGAGAGAGAGGGGAAGAGGGGGAGAGAGAGAGAGGAGGAGGAGGAGGAGGAGGGGGGGGAGAGGGGGAGAGGGGGAGAGAGAGAGGGGGAGAGAGAGAGTTGTTAGGTCCATGAAGGCCTCCTCAAAGTGAGCAGAGCATGAGTAGGCGGAGCAGCATGGAGACATGCAGCCTCTTGTAAACATCTACATCACATCTACATCACCAGCATGTCAGCCAGCCGTTCCACTTTAAATGAAGACGTTTATCCACTTTATTCATAAGTGGATAAAGTTGGACGGAAAGTAGCGACGTTTGGTGCACCTGTGTTATTTGCCCACTGGCACCTTTGAGTAACACCAGCAATCGACTCCCATGTTTAAGTAGCAGGGTTGCCCTCATTAGGTTACTACCGAAAGTGATTCTGTTTGTTAATCATTACATTTAAGACACATAAATGTCTGCTGATTGTTTTCCTCCACATGGCATAAAGAGCCTATTATGAATGACCTGTTGGCAGTGAGATCAGAGGAAGTAAATGACTTCTGTTTGACTGAGGTTGGGTATTTAATTGGCCCCCCGTTGCAGATGTTGATTAGTAATTGTTACGCCGCAAGGAGGCCTACTTGTGATGACAGATGAGTCAGAACGACAACAAGGGTTGGGCTCAGAGACAGAGCGGCGTTAGCGCAAAATCGGGCATGACGCCGCAAGCCGAACTGAGTCGAGCGCGATCGGGAGATTAGGGTGACTCACCAGGCGGTCCCCAGAGAGGACCTCCAGGAGGGAGATCAGGTTGTGTCCATCTCGGAGATCTTCGTAAAGGTCCGACACGTGTCGCTGTGACTGGAGGAAGAGCAGACATGGAGGAAAAGACAATTATTAGCACAGAACAAATGGCCCACAGTTCAACGTCACACAGAGGTCACACGACAGCAAGTCCATTCATATTTAATGATATTATTTAGCGATGCACCAAAATGGAAAATCTTAACAGAGGCTGAAACTGAATCTCAGGGGACAATGGGCCAAAACATAATATTGTTACTCAATCAATTTAGCTTTTTGATCTTTTTAAATACATTACAAATTAAATTAATTGATTTTGGGCTGTATTAACAGCATGTCATGTGCTGTCTGAATTGATAATCAATAACCAGAATAACAGAGTAAAATCAATTTGATAAAATATGTTTGGACAACATATTCAGGACTGGTCAAAGACTTTTACACCTGGCTGACATTATACCGCAACATGGGCTATTTCTGGCAGCCAGCCATTTGGCGCATCGCTAGAAATAATACGACTTTTTTTGTATCGGCTGTTAGGTAACTTCTTCAGAGTCCACCTCGGAGCAAATCACACCCAACGCAGGTCAGGAATGCATCGCCGCAAGCAGCCACGCATGCAGGCTTTAAGGCCGCAGCTGAGGCTGCCAAACGCCCTTCAGCTGCAGCTGCCTGCCCTGACAGGTGAAACAATGGATTTGCAATAAAAATCGCAATACAAAAAACAAATTAAAATAAATACAAGTAGTGATATGTGGTGGAGGTATCCGGTGCAAACACAAGCAAACTGAGCGACAAGAGCAAGCCTTGATGAGGGAGGGGTGCGATCATATTATCGAAAAAAACACACTTGCTTGCGTGTGGTGTGTTGTTGTGCATGCGAGGCTAAACCCTTGCGGGGACCGGTGGCGTCCCTTATTCTGTTTCACACACGTGACGTTGTGCGTGTTCAAGAAGTGATCGTATAACGCTATAACGCTTGATGTTGTGACACAGAATAGCCATACAAGATGTGTCACAGAGCCGGCCAAGTGCAAGTACAACCTACCTCCGCTGCGGTCCAATGCTGGCGAGGGATGGGAGAGTACAGAGCAGATGGGGAACAGGTTAGAGAAGTGATAGAAATGGAGAGTATATAAAGTATAATGTGGCAGATGGGATTTCACAGTGATTGGTAATTAGAGAGAGATGACGAAATGATCGACAATACCGAGTAATACGTGTACATAAAGATCATGTTTAACCGACGTTATGTTTCGTTTTTGTTTTTTTTGTGACACAGCTCGGCGCACTGCAGCTCTTTATTTAATCCCAGGTGTGTTTTGTGGACGAGAAAGAAAGTGAAGGGCTGTGGGGCTGAAGGGGAAATTCCCGGCTGCAAGTCGCAACAGTTACATGATTTCCGTTGGCATGGATAGAAATCCACTTATCTAACACCAGCCTCCGCCCTCCTGTCTGCACAGCATTTGTACGCCAGGCAGACTTGGCACCAGGAGGAAGGTGACTATCTGTATGGGGCCACTAGGGATCACTGTTGACATATGTAAAGAGAGATACGTTCAATTTGCATGGTACAGATAGAGACAATGGAGACTGTGTGACACGCAAGTCACGTGTTTTGTCACCGCTGTAAAGATGAATGTATTCGATAATATGTGTCGTATATCGCAGCCAACGCCGCTCGGTCCATCATCAGCAGGCCAAATTAGCAGATGCTAAAGAGGCTGCAGCAGCGGACTCTGTGTCCATGTGATCAGAATAATTGGTCGCTGACGACAGGCGGCGGCGAAACAAACCGCTCACTCAGAAACCAACAAACCGTTCAATTGTTTCCTTTTTCTGAGGTCTTAAAAAACAAATAAGCTGATCACTTCTCACTAACAACGGTATTGAATGTTAAAACCACCGGCCAGTAAACAACTTTGTTGTCCAGCATTTCCCGATTTTATTTCAGCGTTATTTCTTACGACACTGGAATGCGGACGCTTTTATTGATCCATCCATCATTCCCATCCAATAACAATGAATTTGTGTGATTTACTGGAAGCTGCACGACTCCATTGGGAACCCCCCCCCCCCAAACCCATTCTGCAGCCTGGCAAACTTTCCATTCTCCGCTGTGATTAACGAAGCGGAGCGAGGCGCTCGGGTTGCCGTCCGCCTCTTGTAGCTGCAACCTAATCCTCCCTCATTTAAAACCATCAGCTCTACCTTCGGGGGGGGAAGTGAGACGGCTTATGCGCAGCACTCCTAGTAACACCTTTTTACGACCGTAAACGTCTTTTCCCGAAATAGGGCTTTAAATGATCGGCCGTAATAAGCAAGAGTTTATGTTAATGTTTGGATGGATGCGTGACTCGGCAACGGTCGGTTTCTAAGGAAATGTTTACATTTCTCCAGGCGATTCCCGGGATTTTACCCCCAGCGGACGCCGCTGAACGTAACTTATGCGACTCGTAAAAACTCCCGCGTCCGGCGATGTGTTTCCGTTGGGAGCGTGCACGCCACTGCGGGGGCGTGCACGCCATCTCTGGGGGGGGGGGGGGTCTCTGGAGCACATGTGCTACTGTTGGCCCAACGGCGACGGACTCCCGGGGCCCAGAGACCAATATTTTTTGGCGGGCGCTAAGCGATTCCAGATGAACGTATGACTCACCCTCGTCGCACATTCACTGGGAAAAAAACCCAACTACAAAACGATGGGGAGGAAAAAAAAATAAAAACAACAGCAGCAGGGGGAAAATAAAATAGCGGGAGCGTGTTCACTTGAAGAGCGCGCGTTCAACAGTGTGTTAACACTTGACATTCGTGGAAAGAAAAACAGTCCACTTGCGCCTCCGTTTTATTTTCATTTTCTTCTTCGTCTCATGTTTCGTTCCTTTTCTAAAGAGAGAAATCAATGGCCAAAAGTGGAGAATAACCCTTCATGTCTGATACAGCTAAAAGTATTTAACCAAAAAAAAAAACGCTTTGCGGAGCGCAGGACAGGAGGCCCTGTGTAGTCGGTGGCAAATTCATCATTTCTAATGAGAAAGTCCAGAGTGAGTCATTTGGCGTGGCGTGGCGGCGGCGTCCCTCCCCACATTAAGTGTGATGAATCGGGAGGCTTTTCAGGCTTAAGTTATGGGGAGCGGTGCGGTGAGGTAGGTGAGAGGTGAGCGGCGGTGACTGAAGGTGTACACAGTCAGGCAGCCGCCGACAGACTGGACTTCTGGTGGGCCTCCCCAGCGCCAGTACATACAATGAGATGAGTGGGACCCAATTAGTAGACTGACTGACTAATGGGTTTTTTTGGTGTTTTTTGACGTGTGTATGTGTGTGTGTGTGTGTGTGTGTGTGTGATTGTGGGGTAGCAGATATGAGGGCGGGGTCGTGACTTCAGCCCAGTTTTAAATGTAGGAGGTCGGATCACACGCTAATACAGACAACACAGAAACAATGGACTGTTTCTCTATTGACTCATTCACTCTGTTGACTTTAAACGTAATAGGACCGAATCAAAACTTAACGTCACAAATAAAACAAACACGATGGAAGAGCGCGATTGTTGTAATGGTGAATAATGACATCTGCAGAGCCGTCGGGATAACACTGTTTGCACCCCCGTTGTCGTGGGGATGGAGTCGCCGAGGAAACATCTGGTCACTTTGGTCTGAAGCCGTTCGCCAGGACTGAGAGATTGGTGTCAGGCCAGAAAGGAGGCGCAATTAAATGCAATTAAAATAGATTGGCCCCATTGATTTAAAATCTTTGGTTGATACTGAAAGGACGTAATCCACATATCCATGGATTATATGAAAGTATTATCCCGATGTTGTTATGAGTCGTGTTGTGTTTGCATGTGTGCGGTGTGTGAGAGAGAGAGAGAGAGAGCGAGAGAGAGAGAGACATTAGAGACAGACAGAGAAAGACATTAGAGAGGGGGGGAGAGAGAGAGAGAGAGAGAGAGAGAGAGAGAGAGAGAGAGAGAGAGAGAGAGGGAGTGAGAGAGAGAGAGAGAGTTAATACCGTACCTTTATCAGATGCTTGTTCACCCATTTTGTGAAGGTCTTTTTCTGTACGCGATCCCGTTCATCTGCAGAGACACAACGACAAAGAAAAAAACAGACCGTGATGAGACACGTACGAAGGAAATACAACGATAGTCGAAGGAATTCCCCCACTGGGATAATAAAACGCCCCTGACGCCCCCTCATCCGCTACCATTCGTCTGACTTCCTTATCGCAAGGCGGGTGACAACGGCGTTGTCCCGGCTGATGGCGAGACGGTGGGCGCCCGTGAGTCAGCCTGCGCTCATCGCCGGCGGCCGTGTGTTATTTGTCTGGAAATGTTTCGTTTGGGAGGACATGTGTCTCGCTCCATCTCTAACATTGCTGGATGGTAGGAGAGCCTGGTGTTGAAGCTCGCTAGCATAGGAGTGTAACTCGTGTTATCGAGATCGTATTGACTTCTGGATCTGAAGCATGTGCTTTATATGCTTTATAACACACACACACACACACACACACACAGTGTTGTCCTTGTAAATGATGTCCAAAAACACATGAGTGAGATCTCCGCCTTGCTCTAAGCTGGGAACACACCCAAAAAAAGATAAGGTACCTGGACCCGCCCACTTTGCTGCCCACACACACACACACACACACGCAGGCACGCACGCACACACACACACACACACAAAAACAAAGGTGTGTTGCTCTAATTAAAAGGAAATTAGTTGTATTATCAGTTGGTATCATAATGCTATTTAATCACACCACCGTTACAAGGTCCCAACAGGGGACCTTGTAACCAAGAGGCCAATGGGCTCTGACACAAAAAAGTGTTACAAGTGCCGTGTTACAAACGCGTTTTCTGCTAAATGCCGTAAATGTAAATGTAAACAAATGTCACAAATGAGTGACATTTATAATGTTACATAACAACACGCCAACAAGAGCCCATAGGGAACATGTCACAACGCCGTGAGGGAAAACGCGGGCCATCGCACAGGTGAACTTCACGGACCGCTTCAACCAAACGATGTGTGTTGTGTGTGGAGTCGCGTTTCCATGGCAACCCTAAACAACTCTGAGCTCTGCATCCGTCCCCCACGTCCCCACACACGCGGGAAACGCTGATTCATGAGGTGATTCACGAAGCTGATTCACGAGCTGACTCGCGAGGCACAAAGGCCGCTCCGCCACAGGACTGCACCTTGACCCTGAAGGTCGTTTGCTTCAGCGTGCCGTCAGACGCCGCCATTCATAATGTCTCGGCCAACAACACGACTGCAGCGTCAGGACACGCCGCTGTGTGTACCGCCAGCCCCTGAGCACGCAAACGATGGTGGTGGTGGTGGTGGTGGGGGTGGTGGTGGGGCGCGTATCAAATATCAAGCGGGACATAAACAGGCTTTGGAAAGGTGTGTTGGGTTTGCGCCCACAACAAAGTCAGTCACACACTTTACCGACTCTGTGTGTGTGTGTGTGTGTGTGTGTGTGTGGCTTTAGAGATTAAGACCAGCGGAGATCAACGCGATGCAGGTAAGGAGCGATGACATAACGCCGTGCCGCTGCTGGAGACACGTGGAGGCATGGAAATTAAAAAACAAACCGAAACGCTTTATGTTTATGCTTATAAATGCTTATATCTTTTATCCAGCAATAATCTGCATTATCCTGCATACAGTTTGCGTTTGTGCTCCTGTGACTCTTCACACAGCGAGCGAAACACAGTTACAGTTACATTTCCAGATTTAGCGGCATATTTAAAACCCCCAAATAACTATTCATATATATACACACACAACATATTTATATTTTTTTAAAGCATTTCATTTTGGTGAGGCAAGAGACCGGACCACATGTGTATAATAAGTGCCTTTGGGTTTTTTTTGGTCAATACGTGAGCCAAAAAAAAGCCCGCTGGTGTGTTAGCAGAGAGGATCCTCGTTAAAATGCATCTGGTTAAAAACCACAAGCGCGGCCCCATACCGCTTAAAACACACATCCTCCATTCATGCCCACGGCCCTTTACGTTACGAAACGCAAACTGTGAAGAGAGACTGCGCCTTAATGTATCACCGAACTCGAGTTACCCTCGGCGCAAGACGCGGTTTGAGTTTCCGCTAAAGCAGCACTTTTATCTCCCAATAGACATTTTTTAAGCATTAAGCATAACACTATGCAATCTAGAATACACAACGCTAACCCCTAACCCCTCGCCGATCAAACCGACCTCGAGCCTAAAAAAAACACGAACGAAGCTGAACATAAAGTTGAAAATCGAGGCTGCCCTCCCTCACACGTATATAAAAAACATCATTAATTTAGATTAATTTAGATTCATTTAGATTAATTTAGCCCGATGCTCATGAAAGAGACATTTAGCGTTTCGCCGGGTTTAGTCACCTTTCCGGCCGTCCATCGCCTTCAGCATCCCCTGGTAGAAACCATCGTCCGAGGGAACCCTCTCTCTGCCCGCGCTGTCAGTGGACACATTCCTGTACTTCTGCTGCTGAGCGTCCATAGCGTCTCAGGGATGCGACCCAACAACACAATGACCAGTAACCCTCCCTCTCTCCCTCTCTCTCTCTCTCCCTTGTGTTGCGTTGCGTTGTGTTGCCTTTTTTCTCCCCTCTCAGCGAGTCCCCAAGTGGCGCCTTCTCAAAGTTGGCTGCTGAACTCCCGCGGCGCCACGCTCCAGTCACTCAGCACTTCGCAAACCCTATGATTTCTCTTCCTCCCCTCTCTCTCTCTCTCTGACTCTCTCTGTCTCTCTCCCTCTCTCCCTTCCTCTCCTTGGGCTCGGCTTTGCCTTTCTTTGTTTCCTTCCTTCTTTTTTTTTTTCTCCCCCACCCTCCCTCCCTCCTCTCTCTCTGTGTTGCGTTCGAGTGCGAGTAAACGGTGCCTGCGGGCTGCAGAGTCTGGGCCTGTATGTGCGCGGTGTGGGTGTGTGTGTGTGTGCATGCGAGTATGCGTGTGTGTTATGTGGGCGCGTGTGGGGAGGACATTGCGGGTAGGGCCGGGACACACACCCCTTCCTGTGCCCTACATCTCCCCTCCCTTGTGTCACACCCGACGCGACGGCGGCCCCCACAACGCTCACTATCACTGCTATTGCTCACTTTATCACTATCGCGCGCAAAAAGTTGCAAAAGACTGACACATTGCACTTGCCCTACCACGCCTATGTGTGTGTGTCACATGTTCACACACACACACACACACACACACACACAAACGCACACACACAGCTCTTTTAGGCTGTGTGTGCATTAACCCTGTTACGTTTGATGGACCACACATGTTTTACATGACCGCATTTACGGTGACAGACTATGAAGTGACGTAAAGGTGTGACTCGTATTATCTGTGTTTATTAATAAAGGTTAAGAGATTCAACCACCGGATTAACCCACACACAACCCCACAGCCGACACCGTGGAGCCAACAAGCGGCGCACACCTTTGGTTAATTATCCCCCCGCTCCCACCGCTCCCAGCGGAGGTTACGATGCAGGAGTCACTTAATGAGGAGATAAAACGAGATAACAGGAGCAGATAATGAACGGGAACGGACGTACGCGGATCACACGCCCGATTCCCGAGCAACGTGACCTGTTGTCCGCCGACTTTTGCTCATCTCGGTGTGACAGGAACGACAACGTGGACAACAACAACGAGTCTCCGATCGGGAGTCGTATAATTAGTGTGGATGTGGTCGGGTTTCTTTTGTCTGTGAGAAGTAGATCGCCCATCGAAAAACAAAGCAGCTCCCCATGCTTTCAAGACCGCTTATACATATAGACAGACAGACAGACAGACAGACATGCATGCCCTGCATGCATGGGCAGGTACATTAAACATTTACATGTAACTGGCCTTGTAATAGAGCGATGCAGGGATGACGTAATTTTTGCAGGCCAACCTGGAAGTGAGCGTCTCCCTGGGTTCCCTTGACAACGAGCCAATGGAGTTTTTCCCATTTGATTTTGCATTATTGCAGAAAATAAGCTCTGTGGCAAACAAAAGGTGTATGATACACACGTTTTGTTAAGCAAGATAATCTTTACCAATGAACACTACTTTTATGACTTTTGAAGCGTAAATGCAATCGCCAGAAGTTTTTTAAGACACGTAAAAGCTTCAAAATTCACGAGTGGGGGTATTTACCGACGTATTTCATGTCGCAGACCAAAACGTGGCAACATCTCTTAAGCTTGTGTAAAACCACAGACCTTATTTCAGGCATCTAACCAAAAACCCATTCAAAAAAAAACCTGTTGACTTCGAGACGAGGGAACTGGAAGTGCCGACATGCTAACATGCTAACGGACTTCCGGGTTTTAGGACTCATTCCTGCACCTCTCTATTGCAACTGAAGTGAATAAAACGTCTCCAATGACGGCTCCCCGGAGAACTCGATCATTAATGGGCGTACGTCCACTGGGCCTCACCCACATAAGCGGATATGTGCAGCAGAGGCATTGATCCAAAGTGTGTGTCGTCGCCACACCTCTCTGCCAGGGCATGTGTGTCCCTAGGAGTTGCATTTCACCCACGCCGCCTGGCGCCTGACATCACGTTGCCGGGCATCGAGAAAGAAGACGTCTCCCGCGGGTTCGCGCTCGCAACACCATCAGGTATTCGCCGCAACCTGTGCGGACACGAAGACGCTAATTGCGCCCTCGCGTATGCGCGTGTGTGTGTGTGTGTGTGTGTTTTTGACTTCCCGGGTGAGGAACTCGTTGTACCCGATGATCCGAGCCACGTTAGCAAACCTCAGAGACACACCTTTGTAGTCCCACACAATGTCTGGGCAGGCCGAGGAATTAGGGCGTGGGCGTCTAATTCGACCTGAACATGGAAAAGAATAACAGGCTTATACCAGCGTGGAGAAGAAACGCTCGCTGAATGAATCACCATCTGATCCAGTCTGGACTGTACCATTTTTGACTGAACAGAATTCGACAATGTATACTGAGACTGTGACATGTGACTTGACATCATCAGTCGTCACGACGACGACGACTATAATGCATCGTATGACAATGCATCCGCCACCAGACTGACGAACTCAACTCTAACTCCAGCCGTCTATGAAAATAGGAACTGAGTTTTGAATTTAATTTCCATATCGGTGAGGGAGCTCCCGGGTTGAAGCATCTGCCGTAACAGAATAAACTCTTTAACGCATAAATGACAGGGTTGGGTTATAGGGTCGGTAATGGCAGATGTTTGTTGTTGTTTTGTTGTCTCTATTTGGCAGTGGCACAAACACGGACACCTCTTTAAGTTGGGGGATCCCATTCAAGATCTGGGGCGGCGGGGGGGGGGGCCGGGGGGGCAGGACCACAAGAGGCCCACATGGGAGTGGTCCAGGACAGGGGAGGGGAGGCCGTGGTCCATCTTAGTCGTGGGATCCTTCTCCCCGCGGAGAGAGACGTATCATTACAGGCCTCACATGCCTATTACCGCGCACCGCTGCCTCCAGCTTCATCAAAACCATGTGGAGCAGCAGGACCCGCACACACAGGGAAGGGGGAGAAGATGGACCTCAAGATGGAGTATCGCTCAAAACAGACATGACATTCAATGTCATGCTTTTCATTCAGAAAGCGAGCAGACGTATTGTCATACTGTGGAGTGGATGAATCACTATAGGGCAATATGAATCAGTGTTTAGATGGGGAGGAGGAGCGGTCCTACTATGTTATAGCAGAACTACTGATCCAGCGGTCCTACTATGTTATAGCAGAACTACTGATCCAGCGGTCCTACTATGTGATAGCAGATCTACTGATCCAGCGGTCCTACTATGTTATAGCAGAACTACTGATCCAGCGGTCCTACTATGTTATAGCAGAACTACTGATCCAGCGGTCCTACTATGTTATAGCAGAACTACTGATCCAGCGGTCCTACTATATTATAGCAGAACTACTGATCCAGCGGTCCTACTATGTTATAGCAGAACTACTGATCCAGCGGTCCTACTATGTTATAGCAGAACTACTGATCCAGCGGTCCTACTATGTCATAGCAGAACTACTGATCCAGCGGTCCCACTATGTTATAGCAGAACTACTGATCCAGCGGTCCTACTATGTTATAGCAGAACTACTGATCCAGCGGTCCTACTATGTTATAGCAGAACTACTGATCCAGCGGTCCTACTATGTTATAGCAGAACTACTGATCCAGCGGTCCTACTATGTTATAGCAGAACTACTGACCCAGCGGTCCTACTATGTTATAGCAGAACTTCTGGGGGGAGACGGTCCAGAGGCTGGGACAGAAACCAGAAACTGCAGGGGGCGGAGCTACACCTTGTTTCCTGTTTCTCCTGAAGAGAAACTCAGCGGATGAAGCTTTCAGAAGTGGATTTTAATTGTGGATTTGTGGATTGTAGATGTAAAAAGTGAACACCCTGTTCAATGAGATTTGAGCTTGTCTGCTATCAGACAAAAACATTTAAAAATGTAAATTGACGACAATTGAACTAGTCTGATCTGTGAGATTATGACAAATTTTCGACAAATGGACAGATTAGATTAAGAAAGCATGCTACAGACTTTGAACAGTGATGCGTGGAGACAGATAGGGAGAGCCAGAGATAGCTAAATAGAGAGAAAGCGTGGCTAAGACCCCCCCCCCAATCATTTAAACCTGATTGGTTAGAGTTTGTATTGAAATTAAATAATACAGTTTCTTAATTTGAAAAACAAAATAAAATATTTTACTGTCAGCATTTATGAACAGGCAAATACAGTTTTGCCTTTGTGTATTTGCTGTTCTAACAAGGGTCCATGTGTCAACTATACACCGAGATAAAACAAATCTTAACTGATTCAAAGCTACAAAGCAGAGCCAAGGTCATGTTATGTTATTTTTTTCAGAATCAGTTATGAATTAATGTCCATGTAAACCAAAGGGAAATATGTGTTTAGAGTTTGTCACACGATAGAAAATAAGTTATTAACCACCCAGCCAAATTTGAATGATTAAAAAAGTCGGCAAATATATAAAATTAGGATTCAAAATCATGAAAATTATAAGCATTATTCTCAGACGCTCTGAGACGCTCTGAGACGCTGGAGGCGTGTCCGCCGGAGGCGCTGAACTGTCAAACACTAACTGTCAAACTTATAACCATCAAACTACTAAACTAACTAAACTACTACTAAGCACTGCTGAGGGGCAGCACATTACGTCATCATTAAGCCCCGCCCACAAAATCCTGAACGCGAAAAATGGTGAAAAATAGAAGGAAAAAAACCGGTCTAACTCCACAATTCAACATTAAACAGCCACGACTTTCTAACGTGTGTGTTGAATGTGTTTTCGAAACACATCTCAGAATTTGCTTTACACAGACTTTAAAAGACGTTAGAAAGACTCAGCAGCCATTCAGGGTCCGGCTCTACGGCCACCGTCCCAAAAGGACAACACAGAGATTAGAGGAATGTAAAGTATGCACCGATCATGGTCTCGAAAAGCCCCTCAGACACTGAAGCCATAGGGGAGGGGGGGGGGGGGGGGACTTAGAGGGGGGGGGGGGGGGGGGACTTAGAGAGGGGGGGGGGGGCTTAGAGAGGACCATCGCCCCGATGGTTTGACATCACCTATGGTGGTGGACAAAGAGAAAAAGACTGAGATTTGTTCAAACAAAACAGCTTAGGTTACCCAACCCCGCCTCACCCTCTCTTTTGTCTCTCTAAAAAAAAAAGGGGCCCCTAATGTTTTTTCTTTCTCTCTCCGTTCGTCCCGGTCCAACCCCCCCCCCCCCCCCCCCCCCACCCCTCCAGTCCTGCTTTTACAGGTGAGGGCGAGTGGAGGCGTACCGGGCTGCGGTCTGGCGTGCCGCACCCCGCCAGGGAAAGAATGCTTCGGGGAAAAAAAGGAAAAAAAAAACAAGAGAGGAGCGGCGGCAACAGTCATGGCGGACACACCCCTGATCATCACGCCTCACCTCGTCTCACCCGCCCTCCCCCACCACACCCACTCCCCCACCCACTCCCCCTTACACTCCTCCCACTCCTCCCAATCTCTCCCTGCTCAAACAAGGAGAGCGAAAGGAGCCTCGCAAGCACCATGAAAGGCGTGGGGATCATACAGATCCGCATGGGAATATCTGCTGCTGTCATCAGGGGGGGGGGGGGGGGTGACTCAATCCCATTAAGCCCGGTCTGGAGCTGAGCTTCACTTATGTTATAAACGGCGATTATAAAATGTCTACCCTGTGTGTGCGCCGATACGGACCGCGTTAGTGAGACAATGGCCCACGCTTAATATTTCATTTCAACAGCCCCTATAAGACGGCCCTTTGTATCCCCGCGTGTCTATTTGGATCACAGAGAGGTTCGATGTATTATTAGGTTATCTTCACAGATCTCCGGCCCGGCAGCTGATTTTAGACTCAGACGACGAAGCCCCGCATCTAATATAACTCAGACTGCATGAGCCTCTGGATTAACGCCGACAGCTGAGTTTTGCATTCGGCCGAGCCCTTTGGTCCGGACGATTATCTTCCCCCCTTTTTTTTAATTAACTATTGTGTCTGTCAGACACTCGACTTGGTTGCCGGGTGCATTGGATGTGCAGTGTGTCTCCCTCTGCAGGTGACAGTGCTGAACTACACTATTAAACCATTACCAACTCTACCATTAGTTTAGTAAAAAAACACTTTTATCAGTATTTGGGTCAACGGTTGGGTTTGCTCAAGTTATAATTAAAGAGTGATATCAGCTGTTATTTGCACTGTTTAACATCCCGCAGCGCTATTTAATATCTGGTATAGAGTAGACTAGAATTATGCTGAGCTTGAGTAAATGTTGGAAAAGGGGAACTTCAAAATGTGTTGCTGGGGAAACATCCCACAACACATACCAGTGCGTTTGGTGGCAGAGCTAATTCCGGTTTTACTCATGGTGTATTTTTAGGCGGTGAGCTGTTGGGAGTCTCCCACTTGTGACGGCTTTAACCAGGAAAACACACCGGCTCCTCCTCAGTCCCCCATGTGAAACCCTAAACCGGTCCTGGGGAACCTGTGTGTCTGGTATGACCACTAGATGGCCCTCCAATACAACCGCATGGCTTCAGAAGTCACCATTCAAGGGTTTGTTTGTTTTTTCAGCCGATTATATTTTTTGCAAGAAAGAAAGAGAAAGATAGAAAGATGGGGGAAAAAAGACAGAGACAGAGAGACAGAAAAAGTAAGAAAAAAAGCAAGACAGAAAGAAAAAAAACAAGAAAGTAAAAAAAAGAAAGAAAGAAAGAAAAAAAGAAAGCAAGACAGAAAAAAAGAAAGAAAGCAAGTAAGCAAGAAAGCAAGAAAGAAAGACAAATAGGAAAAAAAAGAAAAAAAAAGAAAGAAAAAGTAGGCTATGCTTCAGAGTGAAATACAATATGTTTAAAATAAATACTATTTTAATGATTCAGAGGTTGCGGTTTTACACATTGTAAATTAGGACCAGGCCATTAACTTATCTTATTATTATCTTCCATTAACCAAGGTATAAATATCAGTCCCATAACACACTGGGGGTAAATCAATCAGCATAATGAATAGGGCACTAGGCCTGCTAGACTAGACCGGAGACCACAGCAGGCTACTTACTCACATTAGTTACACATTGTCAACGGGTCAGCAATAATTTTACCTCCCAATGACGCTACTGCAACAGACTTTATAGTAATTACTTATTCCAGAAAGATCCTTGATGCTATGAGGGTTTGCTCTGACGTGTGTGGAGTGGTCGTAACTTTTGTTGGTGTTAACTGTTTAACTGTTGGTGTTTATCCATATGACACATTTATGGGACAGATTTACGCGCAACTGCTCAAGCTGGCGAAGTGTAAAGGCATTTGCTACGCTATGAGTTGAATTAAATAATTAATAAATAATTAGGATTTTTTTTGTATATATAGCCTTAATGACTTTATTGTAGGCCTATATATTATGTTGGCCTATTCTAATTGTTAGCTTAGGCCTATATAAAATGACAGGTTGCTTAGGGCCCATTTGGCTATATGGACATCATAAATCAGACCTCATTTACTTAACATTTCACTACTTTGATTTACATGTGAATTAAAGTAAATGCTTGTTTCGATACGCAGTATACAAAATATATGTTTTTAAAGGGACACGTAAGGGCGTGCTTCTACTCACCTAAATAAATCCTATTGTACAAATATCTGCTCCTTTCTCCGTAGCGCAGCGCATTCAGAAAGTCCCCTCGTATCCGCTCATAGCTAACGTTGGGGCTCTCATAGAAGAGTGAATCGGGGCCACCGTCGCCGGCTCCTCTTGCTGCTGCCATTCCTCCGAAGAGACCGACCAGCGCGTCTCTACCGTCTGTGAAGATGCTCTCACTCACTCATTCGGTTCAGGGGTCAACGTGAGCGACACACGGCAGCAGCTGACACCTCAGGTCACCGAAACCATGTTGTAAAAAGATTTAGGCCTATGAGATCAATACAATCTGCCCATACAATCGGTGTGTGCGTGTGAATGTGAATATGTGAATATGGACTTGCTGTGCAATGTAGTTCAATAATGAGATAGGCCTAAAGTAATGAAAACTACATAAACAATGTCATTTTATTGTGGCATCCGGAGAAATTGCAGTTCAAACTAACTGGAAATGCAGTTAACACACACATACACACACACAAACACACTAAAATGAGCTATCCCATGTCTGACAGGGTAAACATCCTTCCTAATTAATAGGCGTCGTGGATCCACACATACACAAAGTTAAAGATTTATTAGAGGTCACGGCTGAGCAGATCCCAGGTCACATCTTAAAGGGACAGCGACCCCAATACCGCAGCTGTCTTCCCTTACGCCACAGCGACCTCTGCTCTACCCTCACGGATCGGCTTCTGATCCCGCCACACCTGATACAGAGATCATAATGGCTTTGCTCTCGTCCGCCGAGGGATATAGAAGAGCTGGGATGGCATGGCATTAAAGCAGGGAAACCGAACCTCTTGCTTAGGGTGTCAACTTTTCCATTAAACATAGCCAATTGTTCAAATAAATGAATGAGACGGACGATGTTATTTCGGGGAAGGCTACACGGAGGAATGCATAGATGTGTGAGAAAAGTCAAATAGTTTGTTTCCTATTCCCCGTATCACGCAGCAGAACAGCTGACAGGTAAAATGTCAGCTCTGTTACACATACTGTAGATACGGTCTGCATGCAATCACGCAGATGGCGTCATTAAAATGCCATGATCTTTAAGTGACATATTCCATAACAGCTCCGAGTAAACACGCCGGATGGTATTGTATACCATGAGCCGACTGGTACCGAGAGGTCCTGGGAGGATGGGGGGGGGGGGGGGGAGCAGGGGGGGAGCCGGGGGGGAGTCGAACAAAGTATAAATAAACTCAAAGAGCAACAGACCGGATGTTTCCACGGCACACAAGCGCCTCTGATAAATATACACCTATATGACCGAAACCTGGAACATAAATAAGTTAAATGTTAAACAGATGTTTGTTTCCTGCCGCCTAATGAATCGTGGACTGTGTTGTGTGTGTTTGCATGTGTGTGTGTACGTGCGTGTGTGTGTGTGTGTGCGGTTAAATCTGAATAGTGACCTTTGTCATATCAACAGGAAGTAGAGCTTGGGTGCCAACGGGCGACAAGCGTGACACATTTATTCTCAGCTAACTCACACAGGGAAGATAAGGTGTGGCCGAGTGGCGAAAACTGAGCCAATTATTCAAAACACACACACACGCACACACACACGCACACACACGCACACAACAATGCATTTGACTTGGGCTGACACACGATGACACAACTAAAAGGAAACCCGAATGTGTTGTTTTAGGGTCGTCTAGTGCATCGGGAATGGGAATGCGGCGCCGGCGCTCCGCATGTTACGTGTGTGTGTGTGTGTGTGTGTGTGTGCGGGAGGAATGTTCACAGTTTTACACGACCCCCCCCTCCCATATGTGACCTTTCAACCGACCCCTACGGTCACTGGGGTTGGGGGGGGCAGCGACGGGTGTCACCGCTCCCACTTTCACACTGACAGGTTTGTGGAGGGCGTCGCCTCGCCTCCTGCGCCTCCTGAGACCATCCTGCCTGGGAGTTCACTGTTTCCCTCTGCAGGCCGGGTCTGGCCTCCAGCCTGTTGAAAGCCTCCCACAAATAAAGTGGAAACGATAGATCCAATCAGCACTTAGGGGGGAGAGAGTTTCTGTTCATGACGAAACAAGGAGCACTGCAGTCTGCCAGATACAAAAAAAAAAAAACACAACGGCGCCCCGAGGTAAAGTGTCGCAATCGAGGGAGCAATCAAAACGATTTTATATGAAACAGACCGAATAATGATGTTAAAAGACGAAGACCGATTTTCCTCTTTCTTCTTCCCACCAGATTTGGCAAGAGCGAAGGGATCAAGAGCGCCACTTAGTTAGTTAACCTGATTGGCTGGTGTTCTTTGAACAACGCAACGTAACCACACCCATATGTGGAAATCAATTGCTGCCCAGCCGAGGCCAGACTGATGAATCATTGCGAGATGGTACATGTGAATATCTGCATGGTCTCACGAGGTTGCCCCGCTTCCTGCTTTTCAACCACAATAGGGCTCGTACATCAGAATGCATCATGGGATTTTTTGGGATCAACATAAATAAGCCGTAACCTGGGCTAATGAACACTTAGTTTTGCCACGTCTCGCATGAGAAACGCTGTGTGTAGCGGCTTCAAACGCAACAATGTCTCCCCATAATGACCAAAAAAAAACATGACTACCAACATGATAACTAATATCAATATCAACCAATACCGATTCTCCAATGCGGCTCAAAATGGCGGCGGCGGTTGCGATACGACGTCACGATGTACAAGCCCTGTAGACGCCGTCCCTACCGGACCTACCTCTCCACTCTTACTGCTCTACTACACTATACCTAGAGAGAGAGAGAGAGAGAGAGAGGAAGGTGAAACATTGAAGGTGTGGGGGGGGGCTAAGGGAAGGCGACAGGGGATGGGTTGGTGACAGTTACATGGCTGTCATTATGCCATACAGTTGCCAGTGAAAGGGGACAGCTAAGACCAGACAAGTCCCACTGGGTGCGTATTAATGCACTCACTAAAGAGCAAGGAGTGGGGGAGGGGGGAAGGGGGGGGGGGTGGCCACAATACACTGCATGCGTCTGTTTAGAGACGCATGCAGTAGTTTTAATAAATAAGCTAATGGAAAAAAACAATGGCTGGTAATACTCGCACACAACTAGTATAACTATACTTTCACGGTCTGTGTTTTAAAGGTTAGAAAATATCACAGCGTATCACAGGGTAGTATCACAGCCTCGGCTAAAAACTTAGGCCTACACAGGTTATATTTGAATAAACACAAGCCACACCTGGTCATTTACATATGAAAAACGGTTGGACGTGTAGCTAATTCCCGACCCGACAGGTGAACTAATACGTCAACCTAAACCCAGAGATCGTTGGACAACAATGACAAGGAATGCACACAAACACACCCAACAGTACCTTTTGGGGACTGGAGGTGTGCCAGATTGGCAAACCATCAGTTAGCTTTTTTTTGTGGTCTGGACAATATGGGGGTTTCTGGGAGTTTGAATTGAGTGCCGGAGGGCAGGAGACAGGACTTAATCTCCACCAGGCTATCACTCTTCAGGTCCGTCTCACAGATTCCTGCAACTCGAGACAAGGCTCCTGTCTCTGTGTTTCTGTGTACCGAGGGTTTATCCCGGTTGCAGCTGCAGAGACAACTGACACTTCAATCACACGCAGACACACAGACTGTGACATTAGCACACAGAACCGACGGCATGTTCACAGGTCACATCTCGATCCGGCGCGATGAATATCAAAGCGGTATGGGGGCGGGGGGGGCAAGCGTGAACTAATATCCAACGGGAGAGTGGCGGCGCGTGACACAATTGGCACGGCATAAGCCTCGCCTAAATTTGGCGCATGTTTGTGCTCAAACAGAACGGTATGAGGATGCAAACGTGAACAAAAAGCATTCACACAAAGAGAAGAAACGTCCACAAACAACCTCACTTTGAGGCGGATGCATAAAGTACGATAACATCACTGCCAAGGATTTAGTGAGAAGACCAGTGCCAGTCAGAACAGCGCCCAAATACAAAAGATAGGCGAATTCTTAAGGCCCTAATCTGCTCATCACTTAGAGTCACTTGGACTCCACCACAATAAGTTTCCCTTCTCCCGTGTAAGAGCTGCTCTCTCTCTTACCTTGCCTCTTGCGCTTTTGCGAACGCCACAGTGTGATTAGGGCGGCTATGTGCCCCAAAAGCACCAGGGCCGGCACCAGCGTCCAGTGTCCAGAGGGGCTAGCTGACGTCATGGCGACCCGACGTAAGTTAAGAGAGGGGCTTTGGCCGCGGTGACAGCTGGCCCATCCCGGAGTGAAAGGGGAGCGGGGCCGGCGTGGGTGTGGCAGGGGAGCCCATGGTGAAGGGGAAAGGGTGGAGGGACCTTTCTACCCCGTTTCTACTCTTGTTCTCGACATCTGTCCGTTTATTTTTCATTTTCTTAATCGTCACAGTTTTATTTTGTTGTACAGTCACTCTCATTGTTTGGGACATTGTCGCAACGAATACCAACCCAGATAGCCGTTGCCATTACAACTTCAGTGATGACTCACATTTCTCAAATGTTTACTCAAATGTTTCTTGCTCAAATTTCAACTTTACCCTTCTGCCAGATGAATCCTGGATATCTATCATTGTGATATCCCAAAAGAAAGTAACAACAGATAGTCAGTAACTCTTACTGTATTTCTCTAATATCTATATTTCATCGATTTATCTGTCTATATTTAACGAATCTCACAACTAAGGATATACATATAGCTTAAGAGCACAGAATAAAACTATAATAATATCATACATTATCAATATATGTGTAAATACATCTGATCTATACATAGTAAACATAGCAAACAACCATGGCTTCACACATGTGTCCGAGACAATAACAGGTGGTCACACACCCACCCACCCACCCACACACAAACACCGACTCAACCGAATCACTCTTTCTATCTTAAGTCCCCCTTGTTTTCTGCTGCACATGGCCCCTCACTATGGCAGGTGACCAGGGACGACATTCCCTAAACCTAGGGGTCAGCCTTCCCCCCTTGAAAAGCACACATGTCCACACCATTACAATAAATAGGCAGGTAGGGGAACCTTAACGCAAGTCCACAACAAGTCGGTGACCATGTTTAAAACTGGAATAGAAACGGCGCTTCGGTAGCGCGTCGCTCCCGACTCAGAGCTAAAAGCGGCGTGTTCATATTGTGCCAACGGGGTGAGGTGCCCTGTCTTGTTTGTGTACCAGTACCACTCGGAAGGAGGACGATATTTCACATGTTGCGCCACAACAACAAAAAAACACACCAACAGCTGGACAGACCGAGTGGCGGGCGGCGGGCGGACGGACGGACAGACGGACGGACGGACTGACAGACAGACATACAGGCAGACAGACAGGCAGATGGCCAGGGGAAGGTGGGCAGACGGGACAGGACAGACAGCTGGGACGGATACAGTACATGTACACACCATTCTTTCCGCTATCAACCTACCAGGTATGACCTTCATCTACGAGACGGGACGGTAGTAGTAGAAGTAGCCGGTAAATAAACAGAAAGACAGCGACAGAGAGAGAGAGACAGAGAGAGAGCGAGAGAGAGAGAGAGAGGTGGAAAGTGGGGGGAATGAAGGGGAAGGAAGAGGCTTCTGTTTGTTCTCTCTCTCTTACTGCCTTGTTTCCCCCCCTGTTGAATCTTGACAGCCTATGCCTCCTGCTAGGATTCGTCAGTCCTGCTCTCTGGCGGTCTCATAGTTAGCCAGGGGAGGGGAGGGAGTGTGTCAGGGGGGGGGGGGGGGGGGGGGCACGCTATGCCAAGCCTGGGAGGGGGGGAGGCGAGGGGGGAGTGGGCCTGGGGGTGGGTGGGTGGGTACCCGAGAGGAGAGATCTGGAGCTGCTGGTGGCAGGTTATAAATACCCAGCAGAGCCAGAGGATCACGCCGTGTCACTGTTGGGTACTGATGGACGCGCTCCGGAGGCCCGCTTGGCTTCACCCCCCCCCCCTTGGGACAAAGCTGGTGGCCTAACAACACATGCACTCTCTCTCCCTCTCTCTGACTCTCTCTCTCTGTCTCTCTCTCTCTCTGTCTCTCTCCATATCACTCGGTGATGACGAAGGTTGCTTTATATAGTGTGATTAAGTCAGGTCTGCCAGGAAAAAAAAAAAGATCTGCATAAAAGCCCAATTTGTATGATAGGATACGCTACGCAATAGGGATCATTGAGTGCTAATATTATCAGAGCACACTTATTATTATCAGAGCGCATCAGAGTATTATATTACAGCTAAGAATACATTTAGTTTAGTCAATTACACAAGAAGAGTGGCATTGGGGACCGTTGATGATGTTACCCCATCTATATGTTACCCCGACTAAAACTAAAACCTCGACTGTGACTATGAACTGATGGTGTTACAGAACAATACTGAATACAACTGGCATGCGGCCATGCGAGCGCACTTAGGGTTTAATAAGAGCCGGGTGGCTGGAGAGTTGTGCATGTCCGGTCACAGCCGCCCTTAATGCTGAGCTCCTATTGCGTTTTGGGACGGCAGCAATGCATAACATACCCTAAATATAGTCCGGTTTTAACGTACGCACATGGCATTGTCAATTGCGGTGCCGACAAGTAAATAGGCACCGTGAGCCCCGGGAGAACCGGTGTTTTGACGACTCTGATATCGCATGGAACCAGATGAACTGTCAAATGTCCCCCGGTGAAATCCCGGTGGCCCATGCTACGACACCTGTGTGATGGATTGAGCCATACTCCCCCAATGACATCATCGCATCGTCTGCATGCACTCCTGAGCTCCCTTAACACCTGGGCTCCCCGGTTCTGATGGTGGTAGAGCCAAGAGGAATGTGTGACCTGATTCTGATGAAAGGAGGAAACGCCTCCGGTCTGTGTTTTACAAAGGAGAAATCTGATGTGTGTAATTTGATGGTAGATGTCATCATCCCCAATGTGCTAAAGAATTCATACATTCATAAATAACCATGAATGAGTTAATGTTCATGAGGGCTTTAGAGGATGCCTCATGGATGAGTTTATAGGTAAGCGATGGTTTATTTAACAATATTGTAAGTGCTTGAAGTGCTTGTGTGGCAGTCGGTGAGTGTGTGTGAGCACTCAATTATGCTGATAAGACTACATTGTATGTACCATGTACCACAAAACACAGCTAAATCTTTCACACATGCAAGTTTATTCACAGGCATTGAGTTTGCCAGAAGTCAATCAATTGTTGTTCCGCAATAGCAATTCTCCAATGCAGGCTTCGGTGGTCTTTTAGTGAGTTGTTTAGTCTGCCATTACATCTGCTTCCAGAACTGGCAACCGGTACACAATAAACACACAACTTATTCATCAGAGGGAGGATAATGTTTCGCCTTCCCAGTATACTCCACCGCTGGACTGCTGCCTCCTGCGTCATCAGCTTGTTTCTCAATTGCAATTTGTTGACTGTGGATGGCTCACATCTCATGATGAGCTCACTGAAATTTCAGATGTGACTTCACAGGTGGGGTGGCATTGGCAGTGAGGGCCGGAGGCAGGAGCAGGCGGCTTGGTTCCTCATTACCATTATTTTGGAGAAAACAAGACAGTGACCTGAATGGCTGTAACACCATTATGCCACTATGGAAACGTTGTGAGTGCATAGCTGCCAAGCCACGACACAGTCTATTGATAGACTGCTGCGTCTCACATTGTGTAGCCGGCCATTTTATTGATTTATTTATTTTTTTCACTGAAGGAGAGGCCAGGGTTACAAATTAGACCTTTAGATTTGGGGCCTGTCCAGTCGTTGAGTCATAGACAGCAACCAAAATCATGTGCCTCTGCTAATGAAAGGGAACAAGTAGCTAGGCTAGCTCTTCATTTCATGAATCACACAACTATGTAGTGGGCATATTTTTTTCAGGGATGGAAAAGCAACGGGAACTAAATGTCACGTCTGGAGGGATAAAAATCTAATTGCCCCTGGTGCCATGTGCAGATGACACACAGCAAATGGCGGCGTAGGCACGTCTACTTACAACAAGGAATCCCTTGCTGTTCAGTTTGTCAACAAGAGAGAGAGAGAGAGAGAGAGAGAGAGAGAGAGAGGGGGGGGGGGGGAGAGAAAACCACAGAGAGACAGAAATAGAGACAGTAAAGAGATAGAGAGAGAGGGATAGAGAGGGATAGAGAGACAGAGAGAGAGATAGAGAGGATAGAGGGATAGAGACAGAGATACTGAGAAGGAGCGATAAATAGCAAGAGAGAGAGAGAGACAGAGACAGAGAGACAGAGAAAACCACAGAGAGAAAGAAATAGAGATAGTAGGTAGGTACCTTTGAGATCCTCTGATTACAGGTGTGACTGATTTTGCAGACAGCCATCAGTCACCATATCAAAATGATGCAACAATCTCTGCATATAACAATCTCTGCATATAACGTGGGATCTCAACTAGACTTAATTGCAATGCTGTTTACAATAAACAATACATGCATGTATGTATGTATGTATGTATGTATGTATGTATGTATGTATGCACGCATCTATGTATGTATGTATGTATGTATGTATGTATGTATGTATGTATGTATTTGTTGTAGAAATATGGTCTGTGTTAGACCTCTACTGACTCCTAATGGTCAGTAGATGTCAGCAGTGGGTTAGCTAATACATTGGACACTGGCCACAGGACAACACTGTAGCAGGGCCCTGTCAAATCAGACAGCTTCACATATCACACAGAGCCAACAGCCAACAGTTTCACAAAACCAGCTTAAAAAAAGGCCTTACACTCACAAGAGATCAATTCAATGTTTGCAGCCATGTGCATTATAGATAATACATATTTGTTATCAATGGAAATTACATGTGTCTTTTACTTTTTATTCTGAATAGAAGGTTGCACATGAGGAATTGATTGTGCTTGGGTGTGATTCATTGTGAACGTGCATTTCATCTCAAAGCTAAAGGGACTGGCTTACATTATGACTAACAGTTGAATATAAGAACAGGGCCACTAATTTGATCCAGACCAGCCGAACCGTCATGTGTGGAACAAAACAAACACACCCATGCAACTCTGAGCAAAGTCTTCCAACTTCCCGACTTTCTCTTGTTCCCATGCTCACTCACTCACTTGCTCACGCCCACAACTGGCAACGCCCATGTGAATTTCTGTATCTTCTCTGTAGCCAAATGTCAGTCACAATGCTTTATTCATTTATTCACGTGTTTTGGAATGCACTTCTGTAGCACGATCCCCAGGTTGTCAGACGTTGAAGACCTGCATGTTAACAGTTTAATAAAACTAAAAATGTGCGGGCGTCAACCTCTGCAAGGCATTATGATCTGAACAGTCTGGAAAATGCAGTTGTTGCCAGGCAACTGGCTTTGGCAACTGTCATGCAGGCAGGTTAGGATAATGTCTTGTTGACATAACTCAGTGATTTTAAGTAAAAAAGATAGAGACCAACTGTGTGGGAGCTTGCAGTCTTTACATTCATATAGTCCCATAAGAGGGAAGAGAAACTAAAACAAGTCAAAATGTGAAATGTGGTGCAAGGAACTGTAACTGTGGAAGAGAAGCACAGAGTTTCACACCCTTTTCTCTAAAATATTACGCCTTAAAACTTTATCACGGACATCCATCTCCACAGAGGCCGGGCAGGGCTGCAGCTTAGCTAACAGCCCCACCTCGTTGAAGTCATCACAAATATGGATCATCCCAGAATCTCGGCAAGCCCACAGAGATGGCTCCTGAGATTACTGTTGGGATGTAGCCCTCCCTGTGCATAACTCAGTGTATTACCCAGAAGGCTGACCATAACAACACTAATGTCTATAAAAATGATGAATAGTATGATGAATATCATACTCAATGTATGATGAAAAGCTCACATATTCCACCTATGATGATCAATGCTGTCACTGTTATTAAACCACAGCCACATCTAAACGGGTCTAGGCTGCTGGTCTGTCTTCTTATTGAAACTATTTCCAATGAGTTTATTATATATAATAATATATAATATAAACAAATACAACGTAGAACATTGAGCAACACTAGAGCATTATAAAGAGTGCTCATGCATACTTACAACACACTAATACAGACTGCATAACACTACACATATCTTAGGCTCTGGAAGACTTGTGAGCCAGAAATAAATATCCCACCTTTACACCTCCCACACTGCATAGAAGGGAGGACAACCCAGCACCAGCAATGACATCACAAGGACATGCAAAGGGACAGTGGCAGGAAGTAGTTATACTGGCAATATATTAATCAAAGAGACAAACCTTCTATGAAGTTAGGCCAGGTTTTCTCCTCGGGATCCTCCAGAGCATGGTCCCAGTCTTCCTCAGGTGAGGCGCCATACGCAGTGGCCGGTGGTGCTGCATTCAGGAGAGCTCGTTCAATGGCAAGTTCTTCCAGGACGTCCAGGTCCAGTTCCTCTTCCTCCTCCTCCTCCCCCGCGGGTTTTACAGGTGCAGGAGGCGATTCTGCTCCAGCATGAGGGCTAGCAATTTGCTTCACCTCAATGATCTCCTCCACAACTACAATCTTCCTCCTCATGTTGGCCTCGTCTGTCTCTTGACTAAGAGAATGACAGCTGTCCACGAGGTGGGGCTGGGTAGCTTCAGGTGTGGCAGTGACAGAGGGTGTGTCCTCCTGCCAGTCCTGTTGGTCTTCTTGCACAGAGGCCTGGAGCACTGAAAGCCTTTTCTCTTCTGTGCTGTGCTTTCCTGCCTGAGCAGCAGACTGTAGTTGTTCAACTCCGGGCGGCTTCCCTTGTTCGACACACGGGCTGGCCTGTGCCTTAGCTCCAGTCGCCTCTGCAGCTACTGCTGGTTCTGCTGACGCTATTTCTCTGGCTGCGGGTGCTTCCCTCACAGAGGAGGATGTTTTTGGTTTCGGGACCTCCCGCTTGATTTTTTTCGCAGAGAGCTGAGCTGGCTCCTCCTCCCCTTTGTCTGCCGGGGCCTCAGTGAGCACAGCTGTTGCCTGTCTGATTTCCTCACTGCACATTCTTTCAGGAGTAGTCGTTGAAGAGCCATCCGTTTGCTCTGAGGCGATGGCACTTGGAGTGGTGGCCTGGGGTGAAGATAATACATCAATGGGGGATAGTGGCTCTGTTGCAGGAGGGGAGATGGGCTCTGTGTTTAAGGTCACTGAAACGCGAGCCTGAGTTTGCTTTTTCGCTTTCCCTCTCTTTTTGCCTTTTGAAGTTTCCTCCACAGCATTACTTACAGCATCAGAGGCTTTTACCTCACGCTCGTCAATCACTTTCTGTGATTCTGAAAGTACTGCTGTGGCTTCCTCGACAGGTTTAGTGCTTTCTAGGGTCTGTTCAATAGTGACAGTCTTGTGCACAGTCACAGTTTTCACTCTAGTGACTCTAGTCACTATCTCTATTTCGGATTTTGAAGTTTCCTGGTGGGTTATGGCAGTCAGCTCGGTGTTGGTGACCCCATCTTTTGAGCAAAGTGGTCCCTGTGGAATTTCGCTTAAACTTGTTTCCTCAACCTTGTCTTTCACTTGTGCAGTGACTGGAATCTCCACCGGGGGCACTGCAGAAGGATGAACAACTGCTTTAGACACAGTCTGGTCCACAATTGGTTTAGGAACTTCCTGATTTAACTTCACATCAATAGACATTTTGGCCTCTAACTTATTTTCGTCATTTGATGGTCCCTCAAGGTTAACTGTGGGTGGCAGTGTTGGTGTTTCAGATGTTTTTTGTGTCTCATTCAATGACGCCTGGACTTTAGAAACCTTTTCTGCAGTCATCTTAATGTCAGGTGATTCTGAAGCTTTGATTGGCATTGCTTTCTCACGTGAGGATTTCTTCTTTTTCTTTTTGGATTTGGAGCTTGTTTCACCCTCAACGTTTTCTTCAGATACATTCTCCGTCACGTCATTTTTCAGCAATTCAGCGTGATGATCTGAGGGAGTAGGAACTTTAGCAACCATCAATGGTTTTTCAGCTTCTTTCACACTTTTCTCTATAATTTCCACTTTACTCTTTGTCTCCATAGCAGTGCTCGTTTGTGATGAGCTAACCACTGTTGTGCTTACAGCTTCAACTACTGATTTGGGGAGTTCCACAGTAATCTCTGTATCCTTCCGCGGCAAAGCATTTACAGGGAGACTTTCTGTTGGAAATTCATCAAGCTTCTGAGCCACTTCAATTGTAGACCTCTTTTCCTCCTTGATGGGATCAGCTGTCAGAAGTGGCTTGTTGGTGGTCTTTTCAGCAACAGGCTTGGGCTTGTCCTGAGGGCTAATTGCTTTGGAGGTTCTAGTGATAGACCGTTCAGCTGTAGTGGTCATTTCTACAGAAGCCTTTGAGATTACAGTCCCAGACAGTGTAACCGGTGGTGAGGTGGGTGTTTGATCTTTTTTCTTAGCCTGCACCATGCTGATGCTGCTGACATCAGCCTTCTGCTGAGATGACACAGATGTTTTTCTAACCTGGTCTTCACCAATAATGGCATCTCCATTGCTGAAGCCCCTGCCTTTCGTGTAGAGATGCTGCTGTTGCTGGTCCTTTGTTTCCCATGATGCTCTTGGTCTGACTGGCTCAGCAGCAGCTGGGCGGCCTCTAAACCTCGGGGTTCTATCGTTGGACCCTTCCTCTCCATTGGCCATCTTATGGCGGTAGCCTTGGCGCTCGGCCAGTGCCTCACGGCTCTCGAACCCAGGCCTCCCCCCAGGCTTGGGCACATACGATGTAGGGCCTTCGACAGACTGGACCTGCGCAGCGCGACGAGAGATGGCCAGTGTTGCTGCTGGTCTCTTTACCCTCTGCAGGGAGGCAGGGACGATCTCTGCAGGTAGGCGGAGGTAGTCACGCAGGTAAACAATGCCCTCATTTGAGAGGTACCAGTAGAAATGCCTCCAGGCATACGTTTCCTTCACATAGCCTCTGGACTTGAGGGAGGTCATGGCTCGGATCACTTGTAGGTTGCTGATGCCTGGTATCTCAGGATGTTTGGTCTGAGGCCTTTTGTCCTTCTTGGCCACCATGACACCATCTCGAAACAGGAGCTCATAGATGGCCCTCAGCTCCCTGAGGGGCATCACCATTCCAGCTACCATTGTACTGGATGTTCTACTTTCTCTTTCAGGATGAGAAGCAGAAAACGGGCTGAAAAGCTCTTCACAAGTGAAAGTTTACTGAACGACCTCACTCGTTGGTATGTGGAACGATCCAGTGACAAAACCAGCTGCCACAGGCTTTTCAATTAGAAAACAAGTATTCCTCTTGTTTGAGTGTCTTGCTTTTGATTCCTTTGCTTGCTGTTTTTCCTCTTTAAAAATGCAAACAAAAATGAGTCGTAAATGGCATTCCAAAGTTTTCCCCAAGTTTTGGTTTTCCTCTAACACAGTTAAGAAAGTACTGTTCCCCCCTACAGTCGGGCTGGCTGGGAAGTGAACAGTCTGTTCTGCGGAGATGGCAATGACAGAATGGAAGAGAGGGAGAGAGGGGGAGAGAGAGAGGGCGAGAGAGAGAGAAAGAGAGAGAGACCGAGAGGAGTGTGTGTATGTGAGTAAAAGACGGAGAGAAAGAGAGCGCGGCACTCTGTTCAGCTCCTCCTACCTTCTCTGTCTAATTCTGAGGAAAAGATGGCATGGAAAAAAGTACCAAAAGACAATAAAAAAACACTGAAAAAATAAAAATCCCTACGCGAAAACGCGAAAGGAAAACATTTTAAACGGTCTTCTTGTAAACGTGATAAAGTATAAGAGCGAGCGAACCAAATGAATGGAACAGTACACCTATGCAGTGTGCCTGAGCACATGTCCTGTTGCTCTGTGGACTGCACAGCAACGCCCACCCACACGCGAAGTGCCCGCCTCCTCCAATAAACACACATACATAGTCACAAACAGGCCGTGGCTTACTGACACACCCACAAACTCCCCTTGGCATGTCACAGCATTCATTTAAGGAGTGGGCTGTGACTTAGTGAGATAGACAGATAGACAGGTCGCTGGCATACCCCTAGGTTACAAATGAAAGACATGTCAGGTATTTATTATTGCAGTGTTTGATTGTTTCAAACGACTTCTCCAAAAACGAAAACAAAAGACCTTAGAGCAATGTTTTTTTTCCACATATCTCATTATGCAACCGGAATGATTGGGTCAAATATAGGTTGACATTTAAAGAAGAGATATGCTGAGTGAACATTATGATCATGATATAATTACTCTACAGTCGTATATAGTAGATGGGATGTTGGATTCGGCTAACAATAGAACTGGTATCAAGCAGAAACCTATTCATATTAGTGTTTGTTTGGCAGGGCACTTAGCGACCGCCAGGTGGAGGAAATGAAAGAGACTGACCAATGAAGGATGACTCATTAAAAATGACGCAACCGGCTGCAAGAAGCCCCGTTCCCTTTGCTTCTCTGCTCAGGGATACTTGGTCACAACGCCTCAAAATAGCAGTGAACCTAGAATCTCTCTCACAGAACTATATAAAGAGAAGTGCATTATAGCTAACCTTTTCCGCCCTACCAAGAACATAGGATCATATTACAAGCCCCCTGGATCGTTTTCCTCTTTCCTCTGTGCATCTGTCTTTCTTTCTCATCCCGCTTGGTCTTGTCAGTAAGAGTGTCTTCTGCATCGGCCAATCTCTGACATCCATATGAAGAAACTAGACTACTAGACCACACAGTGCTGAAAGGGAATCTATATTTTGCTGAACGTAATTTAAGTGCAGTGATGCCGGGAACATACTGTAGTAAAATGGAACTGGAAGGAGTGATTCAGTTGCAAAACTACAGTGGTTGTGAATGGACAGTAATGTGAGGACGGCTACGCCCCCCTTGCCTGAAACCACACACCATTCCATAGGCAAGCGCTAGTGGGAAACTGTTTGGATTATATTTGCCATGGTGACCGTTGTAAAAAGAGAAACATACTCTGACTCACACTTATCTTCTGTCAGAAAGGCAGCAGAGTAACAACCTGTGAATGTGTAGCTCTGGACAGCTGGACTACGCTGTCAACTTCCAGACAGCTGTCTGGAAGAAGCCGACCAGCTATACTAAAACTGCACGTTTCATGTGCATTGACTATCAGGTAATTCAAGCTATACAAAGAGTTTAATTATAGGTTTTACATGTGAGCTATAAGCTGTTCCCTGGGTGTCATTTCATAAAACATCTGAGGTTGATTTCAAAGTTGCATAATAACAGTTAATTACTAGGCCGAAAAGTAATTGTATGTAAACAAACACAAATAAACCCCTTTTCAATTACATCTATTCTTAGATTTAATGACAGTGCCTCTGGATAGCGCCAGAAGTCGCTTTACCTGTAATATTTTGCGACAATGCACAATCGTTGGGTTCAGCACTACACTAGGTGAGAGTTGCCGAGTGGGGAGTTGGCTGAGTGGTATGCAAAGTCTTTCCCAACAGCAACCCCCCTTTGTGAAAGCAGTTCTCAGGGTCTCTGACTGCTCAGGTGCGTTTTGCACGGGATGAATCTTTAGTCTTACAACATGACATGTTATTTTGTGCATGTTTGAATTTGTCTGACTACAGAGTAAGTAGAGGTGGTGAAATGTGCTCAGATTTGATTTACGTGTGTTGGTGTGTGTGTGTGTGTCTAATGCAAACCCAAGGTTTGCATTGCACTGGGATCTTTGCATTTGTGCAGTGTTAGTGGATGACAGGAGCAGACTGTCTTAGGTTAAGAGCAATACAGATGGCCTACAGCACAACAGCGAAAAGGCATGCGCACAAACTGCAAACAAAGCAACTCACACCAATGACATGGCAGACAGCCATTAGCTAAGGACACTTGTGTGGGGTTTGCTCTCATTAGCGCTAATTTGCATCAAGATGGCCACTACTTTGCACTCTAGGCTGCCTATCAATATGATTTCATGCACCGCTTATGCACAAAGTGCCCAGTGAACTTCAAAGTCCCCACGAAGGGTGGCAACCCGGCTTCAAGCCCAGTCCCGAGTCATCCTAGTCATCCCGATGTTCAATATGTCCCCTCTTATAATAACACCACAGTTGCTGATACCCTTGGAGTGTCAGTTCTGTTGCTCTTTATTCTGGCAAGGTATATACGGGCATAGCATTTCCAGCAACTCGGTCAAGCTTTGACATTTGGTGTATCTATCAACAGAACGAGTTGTCAGAAATAGACAACAATCAGAAATGAGCTGCTAGTCCCCGCCAATGTTATATTTTGTTGTAATTTATAAGTTACTCAGGAAATTGTTTTACTCCAGAAATGCCAGAATTGAATTCAGAAATAAGACTGTGATTGTGATTAGTTTATTGTGATTGTGATTAACATTTGAATCCAACCATATACATTACCTGTACTTCGGATTGATTATGTACATCTATAGCTATTCGCCACTCTCACATCTTATCGTTAACTTGATATTGTATATTTGGATTTGCACCTTACCAATTACCTGTAATGTATGGCTCTAACTTTAACTGTTACTTGTGGCATTGTGTTTTTTCAAATTGCCCCCTACTGTTAACTAGTTAACATTTATATTTATGTTTTACCTACCGGTCACATTTCTGTCTGTACATATGGCTATTGCACCTTACTGATACTATTTTACTAGTTTGCTTTATTTGTATGTATTTTATATATATATATATATATATATATATATATATATATATATATATATATATATATATATATATTTGCTCCTTTCCTACTTTGTCTGCAACTGCTGCACAATATTTCCCCTTGGGATAAATAAAGTACGATCTGATCTTATCTTAGTTAACAAAAAGTAATTATGCCTGAGCGAACAAACCGGGTTTACAGGAACCATTCTGCCCTTCTGCTTCACTGTCTCAGACTTCCACACTGCCAGAAATAGACCTGACAGGACTACTAGTCAACGTCCTGGTGCACCGTGGCCTAACGGTCCGGCCCACATGAACTCCCCTCTGATATCAGAGCCCAGCCACTTGAGCCGGCTCCAAGGAAAGCAAAAGGTCATGGGATCATTTGGTACAGAGGGACGTTTGTGACTGAGTGAGGGCTGATCTTCAGGAATCATTCTGAACTCAAACCTTTTCCAATTGGCAGGGCCTTTATACTTTTGTGACCTTCGGCACACACACACTTCAAAAGAAAAAAAATAATCACTTCAAAAGAATCATGCTGTTTAAAGTCAAAAGTATTTACTGTCCCACAATAACTGTTTATAATCATCAATATTTACAATTCAGTTATAGCTATTTGGCAGACAGTTTTGGAGCTGTCTATATTTTTTATGGAGCAGAAAAAAGTGGAAAGGACAATGTATGTTACTGTGTTTTAACACGCCAGGCGATCACTAAATGGCAGAGCCCCTTGAACATTACGAGAGCAGATGTGCTGGAGAGGATGTAGCAGTCAAACGTTTTGTTATTGCAATCCCTGTCCTGCAGAGCGGCTGGATCTCAAAGTACAAGCATGGGGCTGCTGCTACATCTTCAACTCATTGTCTCTTCTATGTGTATTGAAGCAAGCATACTGGAGTCAAACTCCGTCCAGGGGTTGAGGCAGACCTGTCCAATCCATTGCCCATATCGCAGTGGTGGAAAGTAACATTTACATTTACTGTACTTAAAGGTCGACTAAGTTAGGAAATTATAAGTCCATATTGATTCACATGTGTGTTAATGCGTCCGGAGAGAGACCTTACATTTCTGAGGGAGATTTAGTTAAGTTGTAAGACGTTTTCATAAGAGGTATTTTTCCTCTTTTCTCCTCCCCTAAGCTCCGCCTTGGAAAAAAGGTCTTAAGATCACGTGAGTCTGACTCGTCATTAGCGGAACCTTCAGTTCGATCTGACTGTAATTACATTGAGAGCTGCGAGTTTTCGGGCTGAAAAACTTTAGTAACAATGGTTAATCGCTGTATCGTGGCGGGTTGTAGCAACACTAACCAGCATGGAGTAAGCCTTCATAGGTTTCCGAAAGATGAAAAAATCCGTAAAAGTTGGATAAAGCAGGTCAAATTAACAAGAGCTGAGTGGAGTGGGCCATCTGATAGTAGTATGATCTGCAGCGATCATTTCTCTGAAGAGGACTTTGAGGACGCGGGCTATTATTCAGAATTTGGGATGACAAAAAAAAAGTGCTGAAAGCATCAGCCATTCCAAACACTTCTGTTCAAGGAAAGTCTTCAACCGAAACAAAAGTAACACGATCAGCTTCGGCGAAGAGAGAGAGGAAATGGATAAGTTGAAATTCCAGCCATTTCTCTTCTTAGGCTATATTCGTGAACTGAACTGAATGTCTGATATGTTGGACGTGGTTGTTCAACAACACTAGCCTATACACCAGATATGTGGCAGTATACCAAGAGTTTTGGCTATATAAAGTGTAGTACAGTTTTGCCGCGACTGCGACAAATTGGTAAGGGCTGTAAACATGGACTACGATCTAAGCTTTTGTTAACGCCACATCGGCTGTCTCCACCCAGCATGTCCTTGTTAATCTGCGGTTTATGGTGAACAAAATGGATGTGTTACGACTCCAGATCACTAACGACAACAAACTCGCAAACTGTTATGCCCTAGTCACTACTCAGTCTCTGTCATTACTCAGTCACGCCCACTCTCACAATATATCCCCCAATCACAGTTTTCTTTTTCTGCCTACCCTTTGAAATGAATAAAGCAGGATACGAAATATTTTGGCCAAAGCACCACATGTATTATGTCTAACAGTATGTAGCCTAAAATAATGCATAAGTATGACATATCCACAGAACATGCCCCTTATATTTCTATCAGCATCGATCATTTCCCCATTGACATGTACGCCTTTTGGACCCACGTGTGTGCAATGTTTGCCGTTTTGTGCGTCACCGTATGTTGTCCAATCAGAAAGAGAGATTTTCCAACTATTCGTAAAATGATATAATTCTACAAACACCGATCTTTTTGCTTTACTTACCAGTCGGGTATTGTGTTTTTAGGTAACAATACACATAATATCAACGTTATTTTTTTTTAACTTAGCCCTCCTTTAACTACAACTTTACTTCAGTATTTATTTTTTTTCTGCTACCTTATACTTCTATTCCACTACATCTCAGGGGCAAATTACTATATATATATATATATATATATATATATATATATATATATATATATATACACTTTGCAGATTCAGATTAACAATACAAAATATAATCAATGAATACATTTCATTATTATATCAAGGCTTTATTAGTCCCCAGGAGGCAATTCAGAAACTACCCAGCCGTATGTAATATATTAAAAAATATATAAATAATACATATAATCCAATAATATAATATATATTATTTTGAAATGGGCCATTCTGCATAATGAGTACTTTTACTTTTGGTACTTTAAGTATATATTTGATGCTAATACTTTCGTACTTTTACTTACGTAACATTTTCAATGCAGGACTGATTTGTAATGAGAGTATTTCTACAGTTTCTACAACTACTTTTGCTTAAGTAAATTATCTGAGTACTTCTTCCACCACTAACATATTGTCCCCTGTGTTTGTGTGTGCGCATGAGTGTCTGTATGAGTGTGTGTATGTGTTGAAGAGGGACGTGTGTATGGGCAGGCATATTTCAACCATGAGTCTTGAGTAAACTGCCTAGATGTCCTAAACATTAGCTATGAGTAAGAGCGTGCCTGTGTGCCTGAGAGTTTCTGTTTTAATCTAGATCAGGGTAACCACCCATCCCAACTATGAGCTGTGTTATGAGGAACCACACGTAGAAAAATACAGACAAAGGAACATTATGTGGATTAAAGGATTGACAGACTCATTTACATTGTAAATCACACAGTGGCTAGGCCAAGGTCTTTTACATACAACAACCCCAAAGCCACCAGTATAACTTTTACTTTTCCTTAGAAATATGAAGATAATATGTTTACAAGAAGGAAGACAGCTGTCACTCTAGTGACAGCTGTCTTCTCTCAAAAAGCTGACGCTTGTAAAACATGACTAACACCTCGCGCTGAGGAATCTGCCAAAGCAGCTGAAAAGGGGGACTGCAGGCTCCAGGTCAACCTGCTTCAGCAGACCGGACCCGTCCGGTCTGTCCTGGTGGATTCACGGTCTACAGAACCAAGACAGGCAGACATAACCAAATTCTCGAACACCAATTATTCGAACACGCGCAGCTGTTTGCATAGATGTATGCGAATGTTTTATGCATAGCAACAACTTATGGTAATTTATAATTCGTAATAATAAGGAACTCCCCCCACACCCCTTTCCCCGCCCCACCCAATGTTGCTCAAGACTTTATTGTTGGTTTGTTCAAGGTTGGTTTAAGGTTGAAATCATAGGGTTTGAAATATTATTCCTTCAGCATTGGCCCGCTCACTCACAACAACAATGATGGCACACCTACAGCATCCTGATTCTGGCTCTTTCGACTACGATATGAAAGATTGGGCACATATCTAAAAGTAAACACAGACTTCAAACAACGCCACAGAGTCTATTTGCAGGGAGTCCAGGAGGTGCCCTTGCAAGTAAGCAGCACAGAGCAGCCATGCAAACTAGAGCAGAAAAAAAAGGCTTCACTGACTCACAGGAGAGAAGAACCAACAAGGGATTAACCTCGAGGTATGTCCAGAGGGCCAAATGTGGACAATCGGGTGATATTTAAGATGCATTCGAAATAGGTTTACAGAGGAACCATTGAGTATGAGATGTGTGCTGTATGGAGGGGTATAGGGTACGGGGATTTATAGAAGAGGCATGATTGGCTAAAAAAGAGAGGTGGCTGGCTTTGCAGTATGAACTAAATCTTTGTTTTTACTGTACACTATGCTAAACACAGGGCGCAGAAAGTGTTTCCAGACAAAGAGCCTTGTGTTTCAGGAACTGGTGAATGAAGAAAAAAAACAGAGAGAGAGGGTGAGAGACAGAGAGAGAGAGAGAGAGAAAAGGTGTCTTTGGTATTTCTCAAACTGCAGCTAAAATAAACAAGCCCCTGTTCTGGGATAATTAAGATTACAAAAAAAAGAAGTGGTAGTGGAAAGTCCACTACAGGAGGAGTTATGGGCATTGGCAGCTGAGGCACAATAAACAAAAGTGAGTGCCCTGAAATAAGTCCCATAAACTATAGGAACTTTTTTTTAATGCAAAACAAAAAAATTTGTGTGAGCACCAATCTTCAGTAGTTTGCGTCCCTAATCATAAGCTTTAAACAATATGAGCCGACAAGTCAAGCCAGCAAAGTTGTTACTACAGTTCTGGGCTCAGCGATATTTAACATCACGAGTAAGAATAACCCGCTGTGGTGCTGGGAAGAAAGGTTGGCACTTGGCTGCTGCCAGCCTTGCGTGTGCACAAGCCAAAATGGAAAAGCTATAAAGAGGCGCTGGCTTGAGGTAAAAACGACAAGGCTTATTTGTGTCCTAAACTCTACAAGTCAGGGATCGGACTGGCTTCTCCTTTTCCAGTGTGGAAAGAAAAATGGAGTCAGCGATTATCTGCCCTTCCTTGCCCACAGAAAGAAACAAAAAAGTTAGCAGCCAGAACAATTGCCAAATCTCACTCCCCCTCCCCCCGTCAATGTCTGCTTCTGTCTCGCTCTATTTCTATCTCTCTATTTCTCTCTCTCTCTTTCTCTCTCTTTCTCTCTCTCACTCCCTCTGTAATTGGGGAACGGGGAAAACGGTACATGCTGACAAACTAAACTGTGTTCCCCGTCCCGACCGAACCGGGACGCGATACCATCACAACGTCCTCCCCCACCCCTCATTGGTGGAGGCGTAATGATGGCATAATGTGACATGTCTTGTGACAAGTCATACAATAGGAGCACAAGTTTCCACACTCGCTGCACACCCTGATTCACGAGCGGCGAGGCTACCGAGGCATTCCCACGTCCCAATGGGACATGTACCAGGATGTGTCTAGGGTTTCTCATCGTTATCTTGTAAAAGCAGCACATTTTAGCTGTTTGGGGTATGGGGAGTTGCGTAATGTCCCAGTAAAAACAAGTTCCAGCAGGGACATTGCTTAATGGGTCTACTACTGTCTGTCTTGTTTGCATTACAGCTGCATTTAAGATCAGCTAGAGAGTTGCACTACTGTAGATAGTAATCTCGTAAAACTCTTCATCCAAAATACTCATATGACTCACATTGTTTGGGGAGAATGCATATCATAAAAAAAACACCACACCTTTTATATGACATAGCCTGCCATCTGTCTAATACGAAGTAACATTGTAAGTTCATAGTTAATTTAGCTCTTTGTCTTTTACCGTCAACTTCCAGTGGGCGATGGAATTATCGGAAGGCAAACTTACCTTTTTTAGAGGTACGCCAGAAGCGATCTCCAAGGGGGTCTCCACTGTCCACACTGCTTTGATTTAGCATGGTTTCACAGCCTGTGACAATTCAGAGAGAGCCACAACCTCACTAGCCACCCTCACTATGTCGTCAAAAACTACTGCTGGCTGCCTCCCCTGAGCCCCTCGAAACCCATTGCATGCCAGGCAAAGCAGAGAGCTAGGCTCACGGATGGGGAAATGGGAGAAAAGAGTGGGAGTGGAAGGGTGCTGGCTATGTGGGGACAGAATATAGTAAATTTAAATAAAAAGGAGAAACAAAGGAGTCTCTTCATCCCCTTCTTAAAAAAAGGCACATGGACATCTAGACTATAAATCTGAGGGCCTCCTCAGAGTCGACATTTCCTTCTTTCGCTGCCCCGGCGACCATGCCCAACGTCCCTCACATCTAGGAGAGCCCATTGCATTGTCCCAGCAACACTAACTGCGGGACACACACTGGAGGCCTTGTTCAAAACAGGGCCTCAGATATTTCAGCCCACAGTGATTGAGGCCAAGGGTGGACATTGTAAAGCATTGAGAAGAGGAACAAGCAAGAGAATAAGACATAAAAAAGGGGGGGTTGACTCTTGCCAGCACAGCTAAGAGCAAGTAAACTAAAAGGCACCAGTAAGGCATCCAGAGCCTTCATCCAGAATATAATATGTGGTTGGCTCCTACATACTTATGGCAATTACCTTTTACCAGGGAGAAACACGCAAGCAGGTCTTCTGCCATACATGTCCTATATGGAGCGACGGTTTTACAAGCTCTTTCCATGACGGAAGATAACATCTATATGTGAGGATTCCTTGGAAAGGTGGAACAGATTTGTGCAGATAAGATTAAAGCAGACAGACAATTGTCCAACTTAGCACTGACTAATGCAAGAGACAACAAGCTCGCCACTTTCAGCTTGATCAAACTCATATAAAGGGTTATGATGAAATTCTACGTTTCTGACATGCACAACGCAATAGAACATTGACAATAGAAACGAGACAGAATAAAGAACAGCTTGTATTCGTCTACAGTGTTCCTGATTTCCAAATAGTCTAACCAATCCTAACTGGAAACAGACGATCACAAAATGGTGCTGGAGTATGCTGGTAAAGGGAATTTAAAATGGCTGTTTAACACACCAGGTCTGAAAGTGCCAGCCAACGGGGGCTAGTCCAGTTGCGCCACCCAGAGACCTGCTACTGACTTTGAGAGAGAGAGAGAGAGAGAGAGAGAGAGAGGGAGAGAGAGAGAGGGAGAGAGAGGGAGAGAGAGAGAGAGAGAGAGAGAGAGAGAGAGAGAGAGAGAGAGGAGAGAGAGAGAGAGAGAGAGAGAGAGAGAGAGAGAGGGAGGGAGAGAGAAAATGCATGTTTGTCTTTGACACTACCATATGATTGAGGTGTTTATATTAGACACTGGAAGCCAGGCAACTACTTTGATGATCGCTTATCACAAGTTTTTGATTAAGGTAAAATGAGTCACCATAAAAATAACCGATTTCAAAATTATGGACAAAAGGAAGCAGTTTAAATGGAGGGGGGAAAAACCCATGTGTTGAATGTTTTTTCAATGACTCAGTGACTCAGACCACATGTGGGTGTGTCCATGCTCTGGCTTTTGGTTGCCATAGCAATCCAACGGCCAGGGTAGGAAATTTTCATGCGCTGTCCACTTCTGAGGTTGCAGGGAACGTGGGCCAGCCGTTGCCATGGACAACCATCCCTCAAACAAGAAAAAACTGACACCGGATCCGACGGACGCCTTTCTGACATTCTGTCACAGCATCAGATTTGCATTGCAACCTTAAATGCCAGAGATGTATTTTTAGATTGACCAATATAAAATACACACACACACACACTATAAATACTTTATATGCAGGTATACTTTGACCCAAACTACACATGCACGCACACACACACACACACACACACACACACACACACAAACACACACACGCTTGCAAGCACATGTACGTGCACACACAACACACACCAGAAGGTGATTTATTATCCACATTCCCATAAAAACCATCCCATCTGGAGAGAATGAATCCACTGCATTCTTCTCTCTCGGCCCATCGCAGCGCGCAAGGGAATGAAGATGAAGGAAAATCGAAGAAAGGTTCGCCTTTCACGTTACAATGCTTTGCAGTAACTTCTGTCATTTGTTTTGTGGCGTGGAGAATAAGCGCCCTATTCTCCCAAAGCTTTCGGACATGGACTCCGAAGCAGTGACTCACGCTTTTGTCATCTCCCCATCAAGTTTATGAACTGCATTCAGGAAAGCCCAGCCCCACAAGAGAGCTCTGTTTTCGTCGCGTTTGCAGATAAATATGAAATATGATGTATCGTCGTGTCGACGCGACGAAAGACGAAAGCGAGCAGCCACAGCAGCTTGTCTGTACTAAGGCGTTATATGGATATATTAATTCTGTCCTTACTGTG